>VXBU01008169.1:3948-15535 GCA_013400315.1 Bombycilla garrulus
CCTTCTGCAGGCAGCAACATAATGATTGTGAGAGTGTTAATGACCAAAGTTTGTCCTAGCTGGAAGGAGTGGTCCCAGTAGGGAATGGAGGAGGCTTTCAGTATCATATAAAGTCTTATTTGTTCACTTCCTCCCTGTCTAAATTCATATCACTGTGGATCTACTCTTCACAGTGAGATTTTTAACATATGCTTTAAACAGCAGCTTTCTTTCCTGTATGCTTGATTTTTGATATCTATTATCTACATTAGCACACACCATAAAAGACAGCTATTAGCATAAATAGTAAATACTTTTGTATACACATATATGTATGTTTTATATTATATATATGTTGTATATATGTGTCTATGCATATACACTTTAATGTCTATGTCATTATTTCATTCTCTTTTTTCCTATTTGTTTTCAGTTGTTTCCAGCACATCACTATGCCCTAAAACAGCTCATGTAACATTTTTGCTATTATAAATTCTCTTCTACTATTAATATCATACCAAACTTCTGATTTTTCACTTGTATCTTGGATGCTAGACCCTCTCAGCACAGAAATCTGTATTTGGATGAACTTGTGCTTTTATTCCTGAGATTATTATTTCTGCCTTTCAACAGGTGTTCATATCAGTAGTTGGTGACCTTTTTTGTGGGAACAATTTTGTAACCATTACAAAGATATCACTTATGTGACCTAATTTCTGTAATATCTGACAAATTTATTTCAGATTCATTATTGTGGAAACAGGGATTGATCCTAGAATATTGTTGGTTGCAATCACTGAATTAGGCCACAAACTGGTATATGATTAAAATTGAATATCATGTAGACTGCATAGTGAAAAGTCAAGATAACTTGTCATCATGATATGGCATTACAAGAACTACAAGAGCCTTGATGCTGGGATGTATTTAGACATTTAAAAGTATTGATCATGCACCATGCAACCCTGTTACGAAATCAATGAGAACTGCTTGATCAAGGTTTCTGTAAAATCAAGTTGTCAATTCAGAAACATAAATATAGATTTAGAATCTAAATTTCAGACACCATTAAAGAAATGACACTAGGACACAAGCATGACAATATTAAAGGACATGTAAATCAAGTAAAATTGACAGGAATGCTGTTTCTGACATAGATTTTAATGACTGACTCCAAAGAGGTAGGAATACCCAAGAATCTAGTTTCTCTCCTAGATCAATTTGTCTGTGGCTCATGCTATTAGTAAACATCCTTGATATGACACTGAATGCAATTTTCAAAATAAGAGCATTTCTTTTTTTTTTTTTAGAAAGCCATAAAAGTTGATTTTTTGTTTGTTTCTTTGGTGTTAGTTTGAGTGAATGCTCTTGATACTTTCTTCAGTTAAAATTAACATTTTCAAAAATCAAGGATCTTTGCGTCTTTTAAGCTCTATAAAATAATTCATGTTGCAAAAAGAGCTCCAAGTCTTTGCTCAGAATAAAAAAAATTGTTCTTAGATATCTGCATTTTGTCAAGTTGATGCTTCCAGACAGCTGTCTAAACTAAAGAAGAGCTGTGAAGAAACCGTGATGACATTGCACTTTGTAATGGTAGTGCAAAAGCCTCAAATACAATGATATTGCAGGACTAATCCTGTAAAACTAATGGATTACAGAACCAAAGCTATAAATCCTGAGAAGAGTGGCTGAGGGAACTGATGGTGTTTAGACTGGAGAAAAGGATCAAGACGGACAGCTTCACTTTCTACAAGTACCTGAAAGGAGGTTGTTGAGAGCTGGGGATTGGTCTCCTTTCTGGTAACAAGCAACAGCATCAGAGGAAATCACAAATTGCATCAGTGTAGATTTAGATTGTATATTAGGAAAATTTTCTGCATTTGCAATGGTTAGCAAGCATTGGAACAGGCTGCCCAGGGAAGTGATTGTGACACCATCTTTAGAGGTATTTTGAGGAAGTGCAGATGCGGCATTTAGAGACATGGATTAGTAATGGACTTGGCACTGCTGGGTTAGTTGGACTCGGTACTCTTAAAGGTCTTGTCCAACCTAAATGATCCTATGAGTGTGAATCTATCTACTGTGTACATAATCAAATGGGATTTCTCCTCAGTTACTAGGTGAACACATATTTGGTCCAGGGAAATGTCTGTAGCTGTAAATTTTTTTTCTTTTTCTAATAGCAAATATGCTTACTAGTTGGTTTTGCTCATAGGTTCAGTAAGAAGCAAATCAGGATTGATCCTATTGTTGGTAAGTCAAACACAAATAAAACAACAGATTTCTGTGTAGATTCTTCTATATATCAGAACCTAAGAAAGAAAGGAAGAGGAATACTGTATGTCTCTTAGCTAGCTGGACCAAAGAGAGAGAAAGCAGTTTTTCCTTTAAGAGGCATGACTGGAGACTTTGTTACCAGCTTTACCATTTTTCTCCTTCAGCGTGAATCTCTGGTGCCTTCATTTGCACTGTCCCAGCTCTTCTACACAAGGCCTAATCTTGCAAGAAAAGAGAGAAAAAAAAAGCTGTATATTCAAATTTAAAAGCTGAGTTGTCTCATGTGATTATTCTCACATTTTGATGAAGAAATTGTTCAAAAATTTGAGTAGCTCTCTGAAAAATCCCCTTGCTTTTCCAGGCAGATTTGGGATCCCAGCTCTGTGCACCCAGGCACTTGCCCGGGATGCAGGAGGCTGGTGGGTTAGTGCACACCTGCACGTGTTCCACATGGTCTGTCACACTGTGACAGCGCCTGCACAAACCCTCCCCAGGTGTGCAGAGGGATGGGACACACTCTGGGTCCTGCTGATGGCTTTGGAGACAACCAAGTGTGTGCGCAGGGAAACACACACTGCATGCTGCAGGGTTTCTGTTGTGTTTTCATGCAGTACCCAACACAATCGTAGCTGAACTATGTTACAGAATATTTGTACTATTTGTATTCTGCTTTATGCTTGATAATTTGCATCATCGTAACCTTTTTTTGTTGTTCTGAAAGACTAACAAGAGTCAATACTACTGAGGTTATATGTGGAAATTTCAGTGTGTATTCATATTGTGGCTTGTGTTTGTAACTGTATCAAATAATTTACATTAAGTTTAAAACTTTATTACAAAGTAAACCCGAACTCTTCGTAACTCTACATTACACAGAAAAATCACTGTAAGAATCCCCTTATTTTAAAATGGCTTTACTATCACCAGGAAAGAAGAAATAATTAAAAAAAAATAGTAACTGGAAGTTCCAAGCCTATCAAACCATTGTAAAATTAGCTAAATAGTGTGTCATATATCCTCCAAAAGTTATACTTGAATGGAAGATTGATTAAAAATTACAAAGCACTAAAATGAATTACCATTTCTAAGGGATCTATATGGTTCAATCTAAATAGACTTTTATATCAAGAATTTTCTAGCTTGTATTTCTCTTTACAGAATTACAATATAGACCAACAATTTTTCATTACAATATAATGGACCTGCCATGAAAGCACAATAACATCACAGTCCTGTGTTTCGGCAATTAAGTATAATGTATTTAGTTAGTTTTCCTTGGCAAGTGGTGCTTTTGAAGTTACTCTTCTTCAGCGGAAAAATCTGAAAAATAAATATCTCAATATGGTTTTTCATCTCCCTTTGTTTTTTAAAAATTCTGAGTGTCATTATGGTTTGTTCAGGAAAAAGACTGATCTTCCTATGGGCATACATGTTTTTGGGGTGGTAATCTGAAACCAGACTAATTGTGAGTATTCAAAATAGAGTGGTCTTTGTGAAACAAAGGTGCTGTAAAATTGCTAGACAATTCTTGACATTTTTTTCTCATAGTGGATAAGACAAATAGAAAGATTTTTTTTTGAGTAACTGACATATGGGGAAAGAAGAACTGACACTATTCAATGAAGATGTGTTAATGAAACTCAGGCTTAAAAAAAATTATCATATTATTTCTGAGTGCCATGTAAATTTATTTGTGTATAACAAAGGAGACTCCTAATATAGTTGGGTAAAACTGAGGTGAAATTACTGCTTTTTTATGGATCCTTATTGATCCATATTGATATTATTTCCCAGATACACCATTTTTTCGGTATCCTGATGTCATCACAAAACCTTTCTCGATGGTTTTTGAACAGTCTTGGGAATCCGGAGAGGTCAAACTGACAGGAAGCTGGCAAATATTGTCCCACTTTTCAAGAAGAGCAAGAAGGAGGACAGTGCAAACTACAAACTTGTCAGTCCTGTTTCAGTGCCTGGTAAATTTATGGAGAAGATTATTCATGAGAAGTATTGGAAGACACCTGAGAGGGAAAACAGCCACTAGTCACAGCCATCATGGCTTCATGAGGGGAAAGTCCTGCTTATCAAACCTGCTTTCCTTTCATGACAGGATAACCTACCTAGCTGATCAAGGGAAGCCAGTTGATGCAATCTTTTTGGATTTCAGTACAGCCTTGATAAGGTGTCCTTCTGGAAAAAATATCCATTGTTCAGCTGGATAAACACATCATGTGATGGGTGAGCAACTGGCTCAGGGGTCAGGCACACAGGGTTACAGTGAATGCGGTGACACCAGATGGGCAACCTGTCACTAGCAGGGCTTCCACAGGGCTTCACGCTCAACCCTGTGCTCTTCAACAGCCTCATAAATGACTTGGATACAGGACTCGAATGGATACTTAACAAGTTCACAGATGATATGAAACCATGAGGAACTGTTGACTCCCTCGAAAGCAGGGAGGACCTGCAGAAAGACTTTGACAAATAAGAGAAGTTCATATGAAGTCCATATGAAGTTCAACAAGGGAAAGTGCTGGATTCTGCACTGGAAAGGGGGTAATCCTGGATGTACAAACAGACTGGGGGATTTGATGCTAGAAAGTGATGTGAAAAGGGACCTGGGGATCCTGGTTTACTGAAAGTTGAATAGGAGTCAGTGAGCAGGTCCACCTGTGATCTGGTGTGCATCAGGCCCAGCATCACAGCTGGGCAAGGGAGGTATTTGTCCCGCTCTGCTCTGCACTGGGGCAGCTTCACCTCGAGTACTGGGGGCAGTTTTGGTTGACACAATACAAAAAAGACAGTGAGGTGTTAGAGAGTGTCCAAAGGAGGGATATGAGGGTAGTGAAGGGCCTTGAGGGGAAGCCATAGGAGGAGCGGCTGAGAGCACTTGGTCTGTTCAGCCTGGAGTCTGTTCAGCCTAGAGAAGAAGAGACTGAGGGGAGATCTTTTTACAATCTGAAAATTCCTTGTCAAAGGAATAAGGGGTCAGGTACTCATCTCTCTGGTAAGCAGCGACCCAATGGAACAGTATGAAGCTGAATCAGGAGAGCTTTAGCTTGGATATCAGAAAAATGTTCTTCACCCAGAAGGGGTTTGGGCAGTGCAACAGGCTCCTCAGAGAAGTGGTCACAGCACCAAACCTGACAGAGCTCAAGAAGGGTTTTGACAAAGCTCTCAGATATGTGGTGTGGGCTAGTCTGTGCAGGACCAAGAGTTAGATTTTGTTTATCCTTGTGCGATCCTTCCAACTCAATTTATTCTGCAATTCTGTGACAGAAGTTTCTATACGTGTTCATTTCATGTCTCTTTGTTGCCCTTCTTCTTAAAAGAGGTTTTCTTGCTACCTTGTGGTGTTTATACCTAACCCACAAACATATCCATTTAGAAAGAGTAAACTCACATTTTGATGAAGAAATTATTAAAAAAATTTGAGTAGGAAACATCCTCTTGCATCCCCTTAGCAACAGATGAAACAGTCCATCATGCTATGAACTAGACAATTTTCCATAACCAATCATTTGCAAATATAAATATAGACAGACACCCTTTTAAGAAAACCTTACATTGCACTTTCATTTTATAAATCATGTCAATGTACTTCTTAATGCTAAGCCTGCATGGTTCTCTAAAGTAAAAGTAATTAATCAGTATTGTGACAGAAAGTAAAATTATCATAAATTTTAATCTTCCATAGCAGGTCATTACATTGCTAAATTTCTTTCTGATGTTTAAAATAGAAGGGTTGGTTTGGGCCAACAGTTGTTATGACACAGGCATGGAGTCTTTACACCCCAAGCTGTATTTAGTAGGTAGATCCTTTTCATAAAGGCTGTAAATCTGTAGCTTATTTCATATTATTCTGTGGTACTGCCATCAGTCATAGATGTGATAAAGTAATCTAGGATTAGAAAGAGTATTGGTTCATATTCCCTGGCTTTTTCTTTCTTTCTTCCCTGGAAGCTGCTACCCATGAGTGCCAATACAGACTGACCTACACATTCCCTCTGAGGGGAAAGGAAGTCAGTGACCTGCTGACCTCTTTGTTTATGTAACCTGAGTGGTCCAGAACTGTACATAAAGGACCGGCTCTGCAGCAACCCTTTTATCTTTCCCTAGAGTTAAGTGTTACAGGAAACAAGGAAAGCTATCCCTCTGCTGACCTCTAACTGCTCAAAATGAAGTGAGTTAGAGGCAGCAGCAGTGTATGCAGTACATACAAGCTATATATAAGGAACCCACTCACAAAAAAGAGGCACCAGCAGAATTGCTCCATATCTTGAGGAAACAATGCCTCTCTGGGCTACTGAAGAGCTCATTCTGTTTGTTCTCAGCCCTTTGTCCTAGGCTGAGCTGAAAGTCTCAAGATAGCCTACAAGGAATTCCCTAATAGATATTATGGCATGTCATCACAGTGAAATCTCAGGATAATTCTGCAAATAAATGAGGTGTTCTAGAGGTGTGAGTTGGTATGAAAAAAAAAAAAAAGGTTCTAATACAGTAGCAATAAATGTCTGATTCCTTATGTGTAATGTTCCCAAAATTGAGTTTAAGATCCAGCTTCTCATCTCCATGATATCCATCTCTTGCCATGAAAAAAACCCAAATCCAAAATGTCTCCTAAAATGACAACCTGCCTGCCCCTGACTGTGAATCTTCTGAAATCATGCTGAGCATCTCATTATAGGACTCTCAATTATGGCTGGCTTTCTGCCTGAAATTTACTCAAGAAGGTTGAGTGATAGCTTCAAGGAACTGCTTTTTCCTTTTACACTGATAAATGACAGTTTCTGAAAAGATTATTTTGCAAACTCTCTATGCTTATAGTAAGTAAAAGTGTCCTCCTTGGTGTTCAGGTCTGATATCTACAGAAGCATTTATAGCCAGAGGATGAAAAAAGGGGAATGCAGGAGAAAGTAGTTCCAGTGCACATGAGGAAGAAAATGGGTCTTTTCAACCATTTTTACTATTTTGGCCCCAAGCTTCATCAGAGGAAACAGGAAAATTCACCAGATCCATTCCAAAATGAAAAAAAAAAAGACAAAAGACAAAAACCAACCAAACAAACAAAACCAAGCAAACAAGCAAACAAAACCCAAAACAAAACAAGACCAAAAAAACCAACCAACCAACCAACCAAAAAATAACCCAACCCAAACCCAAAAACCCCAAACCCCATAAGCTAATTCATAGCAATATACATATAATTTTTTGGCTCAGCACTACTAAGTTGCCCTCACCCTTCTCACAGCAAACCGCAGGTGAGTGTTGAGCACAGAAGGGCATTTGTCAACTCCTTTTGGCAAACACAAAAGGGGTGCAGGGTATCTGCTCTACTCTTGTCAGTGTCTGTTGACTTTACTGGTGCCCCTCAAAGGAAAAAGGCAAACATTGGTTCAGATTTTAACTTTGCCCATATTTTAACATTCCTCTTTTATGGAAGGAAAAAACTTCTTCATTTCAAAATTGTTTCATCCTCTTATTTCAGATTATTACCTAAACATGTCTTGATATGAGCACCATCTCATATGCAGTGGCAAACCATAACTGACTACTATAACTATCCCTTTTAGTAGAAAGGAAATTGTTATAGAGATGGCTGTCTAGTAAAATATTGCTTGAATGCATCTGACAGGAGTTTATGGAGAACATATTAACAGGTGGATATCTTTTCCTTTGCTCATGCACAAGAATAATATTGATTTCTTGTAAAATGGATAAGTTTTGAAAATTTAATGGAAGTCTTGAAGATTTAATGGAAAAGAAAAGGGATTAGACATTAAGTTTAGTTCTACATTACTATTGTATTGGTGCTAGGCATTGTAAAGTTTGTGTAACATCGAAGGAGAAGTAAGGAACGGCATTTTTAAATTTGACTTTTACAGCATCATTCCCACTGTACATGCAACAATTTAAATCACATGTAAGAAATGTAAACAGAATTTAAACTTAGGTTTGCAGATACTACAGCTGTATTATTAAAATGAAGCTGATTTACTGTCAGTAAAACATTGAAAATAATGGAAATCTCTACTTGTACTTTACAGATCAGTGAATTAAAGCTGAGATAGCTACATGAAAAGTGAATTATATTTCACATAATTTTGACTTAAAATAAATAATTTTTGCAAAAATATGCATAAAAGTCCTCTGAACACTCTACATATTTTTAAATATAATATGATTTTGCCAATGTATGCGGTATGATTTTCTCTCTAAAAAGATACAGTTTTTATTCTTTCCCTTCCATAAATAAAAATCTCCATTTTCAAGAGAATTAAACTGAGCTATTTTGATTGAAACTGAGCGTTTTGAAGGATATACTTTAAAGTTTACAGACAATACAAAACATGAGCTGATTTAAGGACAAAATAATTAATTTCATGCATTTTCTCTCTACCCACTGTTTCAGTAATTTCAAAAGAAGTTTATGAGAGGGTTTTGGTATTATGTTTTTTATTTTTCTTAATTATGTTTTACTCTGAAGTAGAACAATTTAATGTTAAAATGCTTTCACAGAAGATTAATGGTGCAGAAAAGATGTTTCTTCCTTTGATTTTGGGAAAATTTATTCTATAAAATCTGATTGCTATTCTTTTGGAATGCCCTTGGTTTTTTTGTTGATTTTTTTTTTTTGTTGGGTTTTTTTTAATAGTTTTTGATAATAATCTGTAAGACATTGTTAGGAAGAAAAATTCACCTCATCAGATATACTATGCAGATTGCAAACCCGTCCTTCTGATAAATCAGCTCTATTCTCAAAGTGACAATTCTTACTTTGAGTCTCAGGTTTGTAATACAGCTCAATGAATTAAAGGAACAGAAGAAAAAGCAGAAAAATACCTCAGAATGCAAACTGTAGGGAAAAAAATGGAAGCTGTATATAATGCTATATATTCTCTATGTTGTATAAGGATGAAGAGTTTTGTTCTAAAATTTAGCTGCTTCTACTTAGTTTTGTGTCTATATTTTTGCTTCTGCAAGTCCTCAGCAACCAGTGTTGGTGACTTTAACGAAACTGGTTGGAATGAAATAAAACCACAGAAATCACTTCTCAGCTCATTCCAGACCAGCCTGTAAGCAGTCTTAGCCTCCAGCAGATGTTTCTGTTTTAAACTTAAGGCAGATAAAACTACAGGTAATTGTTTTAATTACTGCTCTGGGTGCAAACATCCCTACAGAACAGCACATAAATACTGCCAAAAATTTACTGAATTTTGTGGTGATATCACAACAGGAATTTTGGACTGCAGACAACCAAACAGGTTTATAAAGACATGATGATTGATTGACTGATGCTTGAGGGATTCACCTGACCATCATGCAAAGAGAGGTCTCCATCCGCCCAGCCCTGAGAGCTGCCACATGCCTTCAGTCCATCTGGCTCACCAAGCACAGGGGCACTCCCCATGCACTTTGATTGAGCAACTTGGACATTTAGAGCGATGGAGAACAGCATCATGGTCTAGGACGATCCGTGTTTTTGTCCCCGCCCATGCTGATGACCAGTCTGGGTCAAAACAACCCCTGATCATTTTTTAATAGGAATAAATCTATTTGATCCTCTTTGGTTTTATGAGGCACAGATAAATTTTCATTATTTTTTTTCACATAAGAAGCAGAGATTTTCCTCTAATTATTTTATTAGGAAAGACAGAAGAACTAAGCTTTCTGTTTAACAAAGAGCACATAGACTTGAGTAGGATGACTTAAAATTTATGATTTTTCTGGACTAGGTCTATATTTTAGTTTACAGGAAGAGAGAGGAAACACAATCCAATTGCCAGAGAATCCAGTGAAATGGAGACTATGTTAAGTGATTAGGTTAATTTTTGGAGACTGATCTTTAAAATTCTTGGTATAGAGTTTCCACCACTAAGTATATTCTGAAAATGTTCCTAATTCTTTTCCTTTTCTCATTTGGTCTTCAGTAGATAACAAATCCTTTTGGTTATCAACAAATTCTTGGATGTCAATGAACACAGATAGAAACAGGAGGATTCTTTTCATAAAACCTATCAGAATCTGAATGATATACAAAAGGCAGGAAGCATGTATTGAATTAAGCTGGAATATTTCCTCATAGGAAAGAAAGGACAGCAAAGCTCTCAACACATGGTCAACATCATAAAAGCCAATCACATAATTATCACAACAGGTAGGTTTTTGCATAGTGAAGGATCCATAATTTGGCTTAAGATTTTATTCCATGCCTGTCTTTAACCAGGTGTGTTTCTTTACCCCAGTCTTCTCCCACTGCCTTGTAATGCAGTGAAAAGCTTCATTAAATGGTGCTGCAGATGCAAAAATACCTTTAAAGGGTCTTGAAAGAGCATTTCTTCTTAACAGCAGTATTGTTCCCCACAAAGAAAAACATGAATAGATTAAAGAAAGAAACCAACCTGAAAGCATGACCTACAGTTTGTTTTCATTCTGTATTTCATCATGATTGTACAACAGCAAAAACAACATTATTTATCTTTCATCAAAGAGTACCATATAGTAATTCTGTGTTAATTATTTATCATTAATTTTTTAATTATTATATAAAAGGAAGTGAATTTCCCTGTATTTTATTTATCAGAGAATTGTTTAGTAAAGAGGATCTTACTGAGAACGACATTAATTAGGCAGAGCTGTAATCTAAATTTTATGGAGCCAAGGCATTGTTTCTATTTTAGCTTCTTTTGTTTTCAATCCTGCTGGGCAGCCCCTTTCTAACTGCAGCCCTTGGCTTTCTTTTCTGCTTTTATGTTTTAGCGTGTTTATATGACTAAGTCCTTGAAGAAAGTCACCAGTGGATATCACAATAAAGTTTTTACTCCCTACCAACACTATAGATGTAAAGATGGGGGGTGGAAAGTCTGTAGTAGATATCTTAGATCTGCCAAAAAGTAAATACTGCAAGTACTGCAAAATAGGTCCTTTGATCAATAGAGAAAATTTCAGTTCAATGAGTAAGGGCTTCATGTATAGTTTAAGTGCATGTGAATGGCTAGCTAATGCTATTAACTAGAATCAATGAATGGCTAGCTAATGCTATTAACTAGAATCAATGAATCTCTTCTAGATTTTTTTTCTTTTTCTCCTGTAAAATACAACCAGATGCTTTGATGGCCCCACTTACCAGATAAATAAAAATTTGCATTTTTATTCAGTACCTTTTTTTTTACTCGACTAACAGACTTCCACTCTATTCTCTATTTTCATTGCCCAGAAAAACACCTGGATTATTCTGCATACAGTTATCTGTATAATCAGATGTATTCTAAACACTGAGACCTATCATGATAACAAAAGTTACTACAGAATTGTTTCTAGATTTTGAAAT
>VXBU01008169.1:37703-52051 GCA_013400315.1 Bombycilla garrulus
AAGCCAAGACCACAACGAATGTGTGAGATGATGGCTCTGTCAATTCTGCTGGCTGATGTAACAAGACAATTGCAGCAGCAGCAGAAGTAACAAGAACATGACCTAGGATGGTAGTCAACAACCTAGTCATGTATTTTGTCAGGTAAGAAACTATATCAACCTTTTTTTTGATGGTTTCTCATGATTGTACTATAAATAACACACTTTGAAGTACAGACATGCTATAAGTCACATCAAAGCATGACTGCCAACTTTTCCTTTTAAAGCAGCAAACATTTGTTTTGTTCAAGCTCATGGCCAGTGTGATCCAAAGAAACACAAAAAAGTGTCTATTATTGTACAACTTTCAGCTCCCTTTCGGTTCCACATGTGGGCAGAAAAAAGCCCTGAACCATGTAACAGGGTGGTAATTATTTGGCAAAATTTGAAAACTAACATTATTAATAAGAGGTCAAATTAGCTCTGTGGTTTTGGGGGTTTTTTTGGGTTTTTTCTTTTTTTTTTTGTTTTGTTTGCTTGGTTTTTTTGTGTTTTGTTTTGTTTTTTTCTTTGCTACAGGAAGTAGTTTTCTTTCATGGTTTCATTCAGCTTTTCCTTCTCATTCCTTTCTTTACTGGTATTTTTTGCAGAGAAAAGCACAGCTGGGTGGGGTTTTTAAAATATTGTTTGTTTGTTTTTTGTTTGCTTCTCTTGTGCATAACTAATTCAGTTCAAGACAGGACATTTTGTGGCCTGCTTTAGTTGTTCAGTGGTTGGGGTTCAGACTCCCATATTTCATTATGATCTCAGTTACCATGCTCTGTGACCCCACTGAACTTATTTTTTGCGGTTGAGAAATATTATGCAGCTTTTAATGTGCTAGGTAGCAGAAACAATGATTTATTATTAGGAGTTCACTAAAAAGTATATAAAGAATACAACATTCTTGGTGTTTTTATCTGTTTTACAAAATATATCATTCCTCACTGAGCCAGAAACTGTTCATGGGTTATGCTTCACAGATAATATCTCTTTTCTTTAATAGTTGTTTCTTCTGACAGGTAGGGAAAAAAGGAAAAGGCAGAGGATACATGGCTTCAAAATGTGAATAACTATTTAATGACAACAAAGAAACAGGATCTTGTTGGATCTCCTACAGGAGCCTGTAGGATTTCTTGATCTAGTCTGCCATTCTCTGTGCACACACATCTTTTTTTCTTGATCTTTATTCTATTTGGAAATGTTTCTGCATGCTACTTTCTATGTCACATTATCAGTGTTGTTCAGCTAATGTATAAACCAGCTCCTATATTTGATCTTGTTTCATTGACAAAATGTCCCACAGTTTGACTGTTTATCTCCTCAATTCCTTGAGAAATGATTGTATCCCTGGCACACGTGCCCTTTCCATAGGAAGTCAATTCTTCTTAAAGTAGATGTTATGCAATTGCGTGCAATATTGTAAACAGAAGCTGAGTCCACAAAGATAAGAGACTCTGAATTTTTTTTTGCTGACTGAAATAGTTGGAAAACTGTAGCTTCTAACTACGCTTTTAGGAACAGTATGGGTTGGAGTGTTTCTTCACCTGTGAGTACCTTCACCATTGCAGCTAGCAATGCATTTCTATGTTGTTTTTTGCACATGCTGTTTACATTTTTTAGTGCTTCTGAAAAGTCCTAGGGTTAGCTCACTTAAACCACATTCTTAGATCCCCTATGAAATGAGTACAACACCTGTCAATAACACAGAGTTTTAGACAGAGAATAAGGGAAGCATTATATTACTTACCAGAACTTGGAATGGTATTCCTTCTCTTTTCCTCAGTAAAATGGTGAAAAGGAGCTGAGGGATGAAAAATAATTTCTTCAGCCAACTGTAGTTGTATATCTAATCTTGTATGTATGTATGTATGTAGGTATGCATGTATGAATGTATGTATGTATGTGTATGGCTTTAAATTACTATATAAACATTGAAAGTAACTGGAAAACTGGATGAAAGTGTCCTGTGGTTCCTTTTAGAAATATCAGGGTATCTCATAATTAAAAAAAAAAAAAAAGTTCTATTATTTATTAATATCCATTTTCTCGTCGATTAAACAGTCAATTAGAGCTGATCATTGCAAAGCCTTTGCTAAAGTGCTGCTTGGAATTTGTTAGTCACAGAATCAGAGAATACCAAAATCATTAAGGCTGGAAAAGACCTCTGGGATAATTGAGTCCAATGTTTGACCAACCAGGACCACTTTGTTAAGGACACTCATTAAGTGCCACATCCCATTATTTATTGAACACTGCCAGAGATGGTGACTCCACTAATTCTCTGGGCAGTCTTTCCAAAGTTTGACAACCCTTTCCATGAAGAAATTATTCCTGATGTCCAAACTTAATATTCCCTGGTGCATCTTCAGGCCATGCTCTCTCCTTCTGTTGCTNATTAATATCCATTTTCTCGTCGATTAAACAGTCAATTAGAGCTGATCATTGCAAAGCCTTTGCTAAAGTGCTGCTTGGAATTTGTTAGTCACAGAATCAGAGAATACCAAAATCATTAAGGCTGGAAAAGACCTCTGGGATAATTGAGTCCAATGTTTGACCAACCAGGACCACTTTGTTAAGGACACTCATTAAGTGCCACATCCCATTATTTATTGAACACTGCCAGAGATGGTGACTCCACTAATTCTCTGGGCAGTCTTTCCAAAGTTTGACAACCCTTTCCATGAAGAAATTATTCCTGATGTCCAAACTTAATATTCCCTGGTGCATCTTCAGGCCATGCTCTCTCCTTCTGTTGCTGGTTTACCTGGCAGAAGAGGACAAATCCCACCTTGCTTCAGCTTCCTTTCCGGAAGTTGTAGAGAGTGATAAGGTCACTCCTGTGTGTCCTTTACTCCATATGAAACAACCCAAACTTTCTCAGCCATTGCACATAAGACTTGCATTCCAGACCCTTCACAATCTCCATTGCTCTTCTCTGGATTCACTCCACCACCTCAATGTCCTGCTGGTAGTCAGAGGCCCAGAACTGGACACAGGACTTGAGGTGTGGCCTCAGCAGTGCAAAGTACAGAGGGATAATCACTGTCCTGGTCCTGCTGGCCGTACTATTGCTGAATTCCAGGCTGCCTTTGGCCTTCCTGGTCATCTGTGCAAACAGCTGAGTCACAGCCAGCTGGATGTCAACCAGGCCCTTTTCTACCGGGCCACTTTCCAGCCACTTTGCCCCAGTGCGTAGTACTGCACAGTATTGTTGTGGCCCAAGGGCAGGATCTAGAAACTTGACCTTTGTTGAACCCATCCAATTGGCCTTAATCTTTGGATCCAGCCTGTCCAGATCTCTCTGCAGAGCCTTCCTACCCTCCAGCATATCAATGCTACCGCCCAACTTGGTGTCATCTGCAAACTGACTGAGGGTGAACTCGATAATCTCATCCAGGTCATTGATGAAGATATTAAACAGAGCTGAATCCCTGTAGAATTCTCGCTAGTGACCTGACACTAAATGGGTGTTTCTCCGCTCCCCATCACTTTTGGGGCTGGGCCTTCTAACCAGTTTTTACCCAGTGAAGAGCGCACATGTTAAAACCATGTCCTACCAGTTTTTCTAGGAAAGTATTTTGGAGAACAGAGTCAAAGACTTTCTTAAAGTCTAGGTAAAAAATATCCACTAAGTAGGTAACCTTGTTGCAGAAGTAGATCAGGTTATGCAGCATGCTAAAACCTTAAATGCATATAATCCTGTGCCTCCTCTAAGGTACTTAAGTGTACAAAAAACATACATGTCTAGTGTCTGATTTAGAGATGCAGAAGGAAACAAAAGATCATTCCCATTTCATAAAAGAATATTTACCTTCCTTTGTAGTCCCTTCACATATGAAATCTTAAATTTCATATGTTCTCTAAAACTGATAACACTATTTCCCACGAGTAAATGACGGGGACTAGTATTTCTGGCTCATTACTAACTTTTGATTGAATCTAGACAGGTCAGTAACCAATTACTTTCGGGTGAATTTTAAATTGCTTCAGGGTTTTGGGTGGATTGACCCTAGTCCTGTCATTGATGGATTCAGTGATGCCTAGCTTCTCATTTAGCTCCCAATTACCTTACACTTTTTCCCAATAAAATTTCAGTGTATCATTACTGACTTTTTATACAAACTCTTCTCTCTCCAAGGCATGTATTCCAATAATCTTCCCATAAGCATTATTCCAACATTTAATATGTAACTTGTTTTCTTTGTGAGACAAATACATACTCACAGTTAGGTGTTCTGCATGCAATACTAGCATTTTTGATGTGTTATTATCACTAGCAACTTGTTTCACTGATTTTCAGCGGGACAAAGCCCTAATTCCCATAAACTACTTTAGGTATATGTATTTTGTTTTATCATCAGGCTACTTTTCATGCATTTCCAGTATGGAAGTATTATCTCTGAAATGTCCTTCAAGCACAGGAAACTTTCCTAGAGATTGTGGGTTTTTTCATGAACTTTTATTCTTTGAGATTGTAAGGGATCATTGGTTTCAAAAACACAGTTAACAAGATAATTTTTTCAGAAAAAATATGATTGAACTTTGTCCTAAGTATATAAATGTGGTCCCCAGAGTCTGTGAGTTACAAAAATCATTCCTAACAAACAACACTCCTAGATCAGAGATACTGCTAGGTTTAATTTTTTTTCAAGGAACCTCAGAAACAGTGATCTACCTAATCTTCATTACCTACTGGTTATAAAAACAGAATGCTAAACAATGAAATTTTGAGTTGAAGAACAGATGAGGTCTGAAAATAACTGAAACCACCAAAAATTTGTTTAATGAATTTCAGAAACACACTTTGACACATAGGATCAAAATGTGAAAGTGTGTAGAAATCTGAATCACTTTGAAAAAAATTTGTCTTCTAAATTCTCATTTCCTTTAAAATGTTAAGATTCTAGTAACTAAAATACTGTTATCATTCATGTACTAGCAGAAACATTTCTGATTGCAGTTTTTATAGAAAAGATCAAAATAAAGACCTTGTGGTCACAGTTTTCTTACATCTTTCTGAATTATTGTCACATACCTGTTTATTTAAAGCAACAGGACTGAATAATCTGCTGCAACAACAGAAGAGAAGGGGGGAAAATAAAATTAATTTTAAAAAGAAGTTCTCATAAGGAATTTAAATGAAGTTGAAAATTAACTGCATTGCAAAGTAACTTGATAGTAAGTAGTTGCAGACAGCTAGANCACCTACTCATTTGTACTCCTCTAGAGATTCCTTATTTATTTGCATGCCAAAGATGGAATTTAAAAAAAAATCACATTAGTCTGGTTTGCGCATAAATTTTATCATGTTTCCTTAGTCTAACCCATAATTAGAAGGGTTTAGTGCTAGCGGTAAGATTTATTGCACTGTATGCAAGGGTTTCTTCCTATTAATGACAAAGGCATTTTAATGGAGAAATTAATTTTTAATAACTGTCTGTTTGCAATTTGTGTATTATTGCAAATGTCAAGTGTGACTGTCCTAGAGAGGAAAGAAAGATGTGCCATTTACTTTCATGTAGGGAGTATTTTCTCAGCTACCCTGTGAATTGTGGGGTGGGTGTTGGTCTTATGTTTTAAAGCACTAATGGTAGTGACTGAATTATCAGTGAAGACCACTGATTCAGGTATCCTAACCTTACTAGATTCTCCACGGAAAAATATGTGAGAACTTAGAAATCAAACAAGGATGTTAAGATTTTTCAAGGTTGTCTTGTTTCTGGCCAACACTCTATGCTAGTCTTTAGCAAAGTAAAAACACTGAGATAGTAGAAGTTTTTGCTCCAAACCTCTGTTTAAATATATGTTTACCATTATCTTAGAGATAGCTGAAAGAGCTAAATGGAGGCTAAACACATCCAATAAAAAAAAAAAAAGGAAAAAAAAGGAGAAACAGAGTATATGTAATCTGTGGTACACAATATGATCTTTTTGAATTCCCACCATAACCTTTATTTCCTTAAATAAAATAAGTATTATGTCACAGGACAGGTGGTACAATAAAACCTTTGATCATACTGTAAACCCAAATCTCTCCTCCCTAGCAGACTATTGGAATTGTAATATAAACCTAATGAAGGCAGAGTTTTCACTTAACAACTGGGAGCATGTAGCACAGCTAATTGGGCAGTATTATAAAACATTGTAAGGCAACTAAGTTTATGGTTGTACGAAATGTTTATTGCCAGGCATGAAGAAGCTACCTGATGCGTGATGAATATTTAAATTTTCTAAACCAAATGTTAGATCTTATATAGATCTCATGAAAAAAACTGAGAGCTATTATTGGAAAAATAATTAATTCAACCTTTTCTATATGATACTTGAGGCCTGCTGCCAGGCTTTCATGATCTTTCATCTTTACCTAATTGGAACATATAAACTACAGGTCATGAAACCAACTAGGAAAAAAATAAACCAATTAAATTCAACAAGATTTACTGCTTCTATTCATTGTTTAGAAGCTGTGTGCTTGAACAAGGATCAAAATCAGAACTACTGAAATATTCAGTGATGTCATCACTGACCTCAGTCGGAGAAGGAAATCAGAATTTTCCATATTTACACTTTATACATGCTTAAAAAGTCAAGGTTTTGTCAGGGTATTTTGAAAATTATTGCTCACTTCCATGGACATACTCAAACCTCTTTTGCCTAGTAATCAATTTTCAGAAGTCCAAGTGGTCCAACAAATATTAAAACTCACTGGGAATAAAAAAGTTTTTAATCAAGTACCAGTAAATGTGACAATATTTTTTCTCCTGAAAAAACTCAAAGGGCAAAATGTAGTGAAATGCTTTGAACATTTTCTCAAATCTGGTAAGAAAACCAACAGATAGCTGTAAAAAAGGCCTGCAGCCTTGGATCGAAATGCTTAAAACTTCCATAGTTGGAAAATGACAATGTAACATTAATTAGGAAGAAACTAAAGAAGATTTAATTTACCTAAAGTGACTAATATCTCAATGTCCATTAAGACAATATGGGTTGTAACAGAGATACTGAGATAAATCTGTAGTATAGTTTATTTGTATTTATAATACACAAATAATTGCAATAAACTTTTCATAAACACACCAACAAAGACTATCTTGAAATTAAACATTTTGGCCATGACTTTATATTGATATTTGTATATTTACCGTGGTTTTGCTACAATATGTATGATACAAATATAATCTTATGAAGAGTAAAAAATAAGGGCATTGTGAAGAATACTTGCAAACAGGGAAATTATTTCTACTTTTGGAGGACCATTGTGCATTCAGAGGCTCCACTTATTGACTGACTAATGCTGTTAAAATTATTTTGAAGGCTTTTACCTTCCTTGAAATTACAATTAAAAGTAATTATTTAATGAAAATTATTTGGGTTTTACCAAAGTAAACA
The DNA here is from genome assembly GCA_013400315.1 of Bombycilla garrulus. NCBI lineage: Eukaryota > Metazoa > Chordata > Aves > Passeriformes > Bombycillidae > Bombycilla > Bombycilla garrulus. Next base: position 45,114 of record VXBU01008169.1, read on the forward strand.
AGTTCCTCAAGACCATAATCTAAACCTGTTCCTTTTCATTAAACAATGTCAAGTACAGTATTATCTCATAAGACATATCCACACCCACATAAACAACAGTTTTTTCCTCGTTTTGGATTTTACATAGGTACTTATCTTTTTCACATAGGATAAATTCCTAAGGAGACCAATGGTTCATTGTCTCAGTGGGTTCCACTGTACTTTCAAATGCTCTAAATTAGGTCTGCGGGTGAGAACGACAGCTTGAGTTTTCGACACCTACTGTTTTTTCTTCAGTATTACATGTGGTCTGATTTAGACTTTCAAACTTCTAAATAGTCTGCTGAGAACATTTTTGTTCTACAGAGGTGTGGTACACCAAAACTTTTCATTCCTGGTTGAGGGATAATAACCCCCTTTGCCACCTGAGTAGCATAGCAGGATGCTTTCCCATACCTGTACAGTCTCCTGGCCCACTGGTAAAGTGCAACTGAGGAAAGAGATTGCTCTGTGGCTGCAGGGAGGCTTTGTGTGCCCTCCTGTGTGCAAAACATGGAAAATATGGAGAAAATAAGGGAGACAGTGCTCGTATCCTTTCAAGATCTGCAGGAGATGGGAGTGTCTTGTTGAACATTTTCTGTGTTCACATTTCTCAGAAAGTAGTTCAAACAGAGACAGAGATTCCCTGAGCTAAAATTTGAACTTGACAGAATTATTTTTTCAGCACAACTTTATTAAGCCATCCAAAATACCACCATAGATCTCTAAAAGGAATATCTTGAGAATCACCTGTAAGATGTTACTTGAAAGAGAATTTTGTTCCTTAAATATCACTGGTTTTCCTTATACCAGAAAAGGATGCATCTACACCAGCTGTCTCTTTCTCACTTTTTTTCAGTGGGAGTGTCTTTGAGACATAATGCATTTCATAAGAGTGCAGTTGGACATATATAAAAAAATGAGGTAATCTTCCCAATGACTGCATTATGAAGGACAAGATATCCCTAGTGTTCCAACAAGAGCCTTAATACATCATCTGTAAAAGAAATAAGGAAAAACTGCAACATTTTGGCAAAAATTCAGCTTATGTATAACTATAAAAAGGTTAGATTCTTAGAAAAGACAGAATCTTTCAATGCAATCCATTTCATTCCACTGTTAGGTGTCTGCTGTCTTTACTTGCAGGTCTCTAAACATTCTGTCTGTGAGCCTTTACAGCATGATCACTATTTTCACTTTCAGGTGCAAATTTCAAAACATGTTGGTTAGTTAATGAGTATATAAAAACTAAATTCACGTATTTAGAGATTATTTTTTGAAATTAATTTTTGTGCATATTTATAAAAACATAAGTGAAAAATCATCAGATTCTGATGTCAAAAATTGCATCATCATCAAATGAAGCAGAGAGAAAAAGTCTGCTAGTAGAAAGCACTTTTTAATATTGGGTATATCATATATTACGTAAAATATTAAAGAAAACAAACATCAAGTTTGTTCCAAAGTGAAAATTTCTATGCAAAGAAAGATTTGAATGTTTTCAAATGCCAAAATTTAGGGAGAAGTTTGTTAGCAAATATTTAGGACATGAGGACATTATCTATTACTATGTTTCTTAAGCTCAAAAGTGGAAGAAGAGAGGATAAATATGACTTTCTAGCATTTCTGAACTCTCACACTCTCCATTTGAATCATCAAGTTACAAGTCTACTCAAGTTTATGATCTGTTGGAACTTTAGACACTGACAGAATACAAGAATATGAGGACTTATGGCTTTGTTTACTTCTAATATCAGAAAAAACCTTAATTGGAGGTGGAATCAAGTACATCAGAAAGTCAGGGCATCAGCTATCCACAAAATCCTCTCTGAGTCTAGCACAAACTGTAGTATTTCAACATTTTTCATTGTGGGCCAGTAGCATCTAAGCATTTCTCTTTCAACTAAACAAGAATGTTTAGCAGAAATATTCTGGAAAAAAATATGACTAAAAGAAAAATATGTCTGGAAAGAAAAAATATGCATGACTTCTGAATATCTGGTCTTTCCTCTTAGGGAACAAATGAAACCATTCTTAGTGGTGGGAAGTGATAGAGATGGATAGGTTATAATACTAGAAATGTAGAAAGGGAGTAAAGTCAAAAGAGGAGCAGGAACCAGTAAAGCAAAGTTTGTGACTCAGTTCCTACTGCTATCATCAATGGCACCAAGTAAAATCAGTAATTGTTGATGCTTTAAACAGGCTTAGAGCTCCCAGAAATACTTGTGCTCTCACCACCTAATAGAAAAATTTGGTGTAAAATCTCTTCCAAATATTACTTTAGTGACTAATTTTGCATAAAGGTGCATAAAGGGTGTAGTTTCTTACCCTAGCTGTTCTAAGCTTTTTTATCCTAGGCTACATCTTGAAAATAAAGTTTGCCAGTGATACCTGATTAGGAAGTCCTCAGCACTGATGTCTTCGTATTTAGCCAAGTCCTTAAGTACAAAATGACTTTACAATACCTCCACTGACTTAACACTGTGCTGGATCCATGATTTTAATCTGACAGTGCCCCTCTAATTGGCTTACTTTAAGTTAGTCCTAAAACTATCACAATATGTCTCCTCTATATTGTCAGAGCTTCACTCGTTTATGTAGTGCATTTTCCAGCAATTAATTAGATTTTGCTGCACTGCTGTTTTTTCACATAGCTCACTTATATTAGAACACTGATTTTCAACATAGCCTAAAAAATTTCTCTAAGGAAAAAGTCATTTTGACAGTGCAGTACATGGGTGACTCCTCAGGTATTTATTATCTTTGGTCAGGTCTTTGACACGTACTGTCAGTGTAGTGGCAAAGTAATCCCAGTCTCTTAGGTAGTTAGTTCATACCAGTGAATCAAAGCCCCCTAATTACTTCTATTCCCAGAATCAAGAAGAAGAACATGTGTAGGGGGGTGTGCATGTGTGTGTGTGTTTGTTTTGGGGAATACGTGCTGGTATGCATAAGCACATATTACATGTACATTTTTCCCCTCTATACGCATGAGAGAAGGAGTGGAAAAATCCTGTCAACCCCAACTCTGTTCATAGTATCATGTGATTGGTCCTATTTTGTTCTATCCATCTTGCCTTATTGGAAGCTTCTTAATTGACGAATGAGGACTATATCAAGCTTGGCAGGAGTCATTATGTCTGTGATTTTCCCTGAAATATATCTGTCATGCAGCTCAAAATTAAATTGCCAGTTTTGGGCCAAACCAGAGAAAGGGCAGTGACTCAAAGCACTCAGAAGGAAATGAATGATTAATGCAGTTTATAGACAGAATAGCAGTTTTTCTCTCTTAAGTGCTTTTGGTGTAATCTACAGTGGTTCAGCTTCAGATGGATCTAATGAAAAAGGACTGGATGTTTTCCACCTTTTCTTCAGAGCATGCTGTACGATTTATCCACTGACAAAATCCACTAATGAAATGTCACCTTGGACAGCCTGCTAAAGGATTGATGGGCTGAAAGTTTGGTACTTTATTTAACTTTTGCAGGAAAAATGAGTAAGTCCTCCAAACTCTTTATGATATAGAGATTCATTATGATTTTGTACTCCAGAGGAGTAGCTGCACTGGAATAGAAGAGACAGCTGTGGCAAAAAGGTGAGGATAACATAAAACAAATAATTACTTAAAAAGCGAGATGTATGGCTTCATTGCACTCAAAGGCATAAATTATTGTTGAGCTGCATAACTTTTTAAGACTTCTTTCTTCAGTATTATCTCTGCCCATTACAAAAAATATCAGCCGTTCTCTCAGTTCCTGAGCAGTGGCTCCCAGCAAGCTTCTCCCCTGGTTTATGTGCTGAGCATAATGCCATATGGTGTGGCATACATCTGGAATCAGCTGGAGTCAGCTGCTCTTGATTGTGTTCCCTCCCAGCTCCTTGTACAACCCCAGTCTTGCTGGTGGGAAGTGGAGAGGGGCAGCAGAGACCATGGCTCTGTCATGGCTCTGTGTGAGCACTGCTCAGCAGTAATAAAAACATCCTTGTGTTATTGACACTGTTTCCAGCACAAACCCAAGATATCACCTCACACCAAACACCATGCAGAAAATTAATTCTTCCAGCACGAGTCACTCAAGGTTTATTCTTAATGAGAGACTAGAATGTAAACAAAAATCTCTTCACAGAGCAAACTGTTTTCTTGCCTTGCTTCCACTGGTTGTCCTTATTCCACATGAGAATATTTTCAGACACTCCAGAGCTTATTATTTTTTAATTAATAATTGCATTAAAACACCATTATCATTAAAAATGCATGCATATATACAGTAAAGTGCTTTGAAAGAAAGGTGATAGATTAATTGGCACAGTTGTAGATGCTTATTACCTGAATCATAGTGGATTTCTTTATACAATGAGTTTCCAAGCTCCCCATTTCTTGCCTCCTTTTGCTGCTGCTCTGACTACAGGCTCTCTGGGACAGACAACATCTATACTTCTGATGTGCATATCTCAAGAACAAGAACCATGGTTCCCTTGGAACCATCCCAATAAAAAGTACAATAAATAGATTAGGAAGAATTTCAAAGTTTCCAATTGCAATTTTTAACAGTTGGTTTGTAAATGAAATTCAATTAATTTGCCATTGATTTGAAAATTGTCTACTATGTTTAGCTTTGCCACACCATTAACTGAATGTGCGCTAACATCATCAAACAGGATCTTCTTTAATATTTCTTGATATACATGTATGTCAAAATAAAAATATGCCTCTGAATTGCTACCTATTCTCCAGAGAACATTATACATACTTTCTACACATAACACAACATGATGTCCTTGAGTACAGGGGGCCAAGGATCATGATTCATCCAGCTCCGTGGATGTGAAAGGAGTGAAAATAACAGAGTGCATTGAACATATGCTGCTATTGATGCCATTTATTTTTCAACAGCAGAAGAAAAAAATCTGTGTTGAATTCAGTTGGCTACTTGAAAGACAAAGGCAACAATAAAAAATAGCTCATCTCATGCTGCTATACCTGTGGTACTTCAAAGCTTTGCAATGACAGTGTTATCTTACATATTACTATTGTATAAAGTTTTGGAATATTCATACAAAATCGGGTGAGTTAAGGACTAAATTAAAGAGCATTTCCTGTGAAGATTCTTGCATCATGAGTGAAAGATAATGTTTCTTTTCATTTTACAGCTGTTTTTACAGAGGATCTTTTTTTACTGTAATCTGTATTGTGTTTAAAAGAAAGAGTTAAGAGTATAAAATGTTCCCCAAAACTATCTTATCGAAAGCAGCCATGAATCATCATTCTACCACACATGGAAGGTAATGTTTAATAAATAATTCTGCAACTACAGGCTATATCCAATGCAAACACACAGAGCCAAGATTAAGATTGCTGCAAGTATAGCTTCATTATTACTGAAGTAAATCAAATAATTGATTTAATGAGCACCAAGAGAGACATTAGCAATATCAAAAGAAATGTGAAATTCACATACTTTAAATCCTGTTTGGAACTTATAAACCTTAGGAAACATTATGTGTCATATCAGCCTTGGGTTCAACTTGGCAGTCCCTTCTTGTTCCTTTGCTGGCAGAGAAAGTTATTGTGTAGCATGCTCCAGCACACCCTCATTCCAACTACTGGGATGATTCCATAGAAATTTTATGCAATAAGTGGAGTTCCTAAGAGTGTAAAGAAGACATTGAGAAACAAAAAGGTCTCTCAGTCACAGGCTGATTTTCTCTGAACACAATAATTTCTGATTTAGGTGGGGTAAAAACACTTTTGGTGTGAAATTGTATTACTAGCACTGTCAATATATAAGAAAGTCTCCATTGCTTCTCCTGAAGATATTTAATGGAAGAAAGCAAAGAAATTACAAGTGTTGTTATAGATGACTCTTTTAGCAGGATACTTTATTACTTTTGCAGAGAGAACTATTCTATTCAATAGCCAGTCCTCTCAGAGCACAACCGTACAACATCTATATTCAATATCAATGGAATAATTATAAGTTTGCAGAGTCAAACACCCAAAAATACTAAAATCTAGAATTCAAATTTCTTGTACAACCTTGATTCACAGAAGTGGACATACACATTTCAACTTCAACACATATATTTTATATTGAAGATTACATCCTTTTTTTCCTTTTCCAAAGAATTATTTAACTCACTGAAGTGTTGGTATGCATTTACATAAATAGAAGTTCAGTAGTTATTTTATCCTTGTTGTTTTGGACATGTTTTCTTTAGGGTTCAGTACTAAAACACTATCCAATTAACTAATACTACATACATATAACACAATTTCTGTTACTGCACGTAAGAATCCATATTCATTGCTATGAGAAAAGAATCTCTAATATTTAGTGTTGATATCTAGCAAAGGTATCCATAAACTCTGATTTCTCAAGTAAAAACATCAAAATTTTGGGGTTTTCAGAGAATGCAATAGCACATAGTACTTAAAACATTTAAAAGGTCATTCACATCATTTTCTATTTTAGCTGCAAACATTCAACACTTCTGTAAATGAGAGTTTTGGGAATGCTGTCAGGTATTCAAAAAATTAGCTGGTTTAACTTTGGAATAGGGATGGAAAACAATTAATTTTTGTTGGTTTCAGTAGCCTTGACTGTTGGCTATATCCCTCCTGTCTCTTTCCCATTCCACTTCTGTCTCTGCAATAACTGAAGAAGTCTCCTTCACTATGGTAGAGATGTGGATACCAGATAGATCTTAACCTTGTGGAGGTCTTCCCTCTCCTGCGCAACCCCACAGTGTACAAAAAAGTCCAGTTTTCCAACCCGCCTTGCTGAAGGAGTAGTCTGGAGTCGTCTGCTTGTGTTCTCAAGGCAGTTTATTAGTTTCTTATCAAAAGTAGATTTCTCTGCCTTGCTGAGGACAACACAGCAAGGCTTCCAGAGACACACTGTGCCTGCCCTGGGTCAGCT
>VXBU01008169.1:52097-62560 GCA_013400315.1 Bombycilla garrulus
ATCATTCCAGGGTCTCTGACACCTCTGGCAAGGCTGAAAAGCCTCCTGAGCAGGGTTTGGGTCATTCAGAGGTGTCACAGGAACCCCCTGGGTTCGAACAAACTTGACCAAGTATATAGAGATTTAACTCCTTTCAGACCCGACGGCTTCCAGGAAGCAGAAGCAGTGTCTCCATGTGCACACCTCTGGTAGGAATCCTGAGTACAATTAAAATGTTTCATTTTTAAGTTGACATTGGCATTGGCTTTCAAGAGGGAATTAAAAGAAACCCAAAACTATTAGGCATTAGTACTAAAATACTGAAACTGAATGAGATACTGTTATTTCCCATAAGTACTCTTATGCATTAAAAAAGGCAGAAACAGAACCTGCTATGAAGTTTATGAATGAATTCTTGTCTACTTCTTACTCTGTTGTTGATATTTTTTCAGATAGATCTCAGCCTTTCAAATTTGGTAAGATGAATTCTATTTTCAATATTATAATTTAAAGGCAATGAAAATGATGAGTTGAGTGCAGGTGCTAAATTAGCAAGCTTTATAATAATTGCTTTCTTTTGGTCTGCTCATACTGGGTATTGTAATATCTACTACATATACTATCAAGAACACTCAACACCACTCAACCTGGTGAATATTAATAACATTATTAAAACTGAATTACAACACACAATACATAGCTGGTAACAGCTACTAGCACTTCTTTAATGGAATATGTTCAAGGTCTTGAAATAATTTAGTAAGCAAATTTTCATCTCAAGAGTTTAACACTGCTGAGTCACATGTACTGCAATTGATCAAAATTTCCTCTTCTATGGTTTCTTATAAATGAAAGTTATGTTAAAAATAAATCTTTCTCTTTTTTTGGTTTTTTTTTGGTTTTTTTGCATTTAGAGGGGCATTCTCTAGGCATTTGCACACCAAATACATACAATATAAAGCTATTCAGCAATATCTTTGTGCTGCCAGAGATAGAAAAATATTATCAGTTTTCACATTTTTATTTTATAATTTTTAAATCTTACAAAATATTTACAAAAGAAACCCAGGGGAGTAAACTTTGTTGCTGAATAGGAGCCAATATGTTCCTTCCCCTGCTCAAAGTACCTCCTTTTCTGGAGGATTAATCAGGATGGAATCAAAACATAAATTATGTGGTTACAATCCCATGTTAATGACTTATATACACAGATTGATAATGAGTCTCTGGTACACTCCAAGAAAGCCAGATACCAAGAATATTACTTGAATTTCAAATGTTTACACAAACATTCTCCTCTAAAGATAATATTCTGCGTACATAACATTTTTAAAACCGGAAACAAATATTAAGTTTGCAAAGGAGTAAATACATAATTGTCACCAAGATTGTTAGAAACACTCACTCTAAGAAAAAAAATTGAAATTATTAAGTTTACATATATAATAGCTATTACTAAGAAACATGATTCTTATTTTTGTACAGTGCTCAGTATTTTGGAAGGATACAGCAAAAATCTTCTGGGGTGAAAAAATTGTGAACATGATAGTAAACAATAAGCTCATCAAGTTCTAGGAACCTTGTAGGAAGCTCTTTAGAGTAGTATCTAACATGACTCAAAAGATTTCCTTGTAATACTACATATAAACCGTGGGAAGAAAAAGAGGATTAAGCAGAAGCCTATAATTTCTTTAAATGTTGGTCATACTCAACCTAATGTCAAAAAAGAGACAGCAGGAAACTTAAATCACCACACATAACTGAGGAAATAAAGTTGCCCAAATACTGCTATATCAGGTATCTCAGTGTTTGAAATTTTAGGAGGCAAGTTTGTCATTGAAGTGACCAAAATTACATAAAAGGCACTATGAAATGCAAAAGATGGCAGAACACCATATCAGCAAGGGATAAGCACTACACCAAGTTCTCACTCTTGGAACTTTCAAAACAGCAGAGGAAAATGCATTTTAAATGCTAACAGAGTGTGGCTGTCAGACTCTGGATAAAAAATAGCACATGAAACCATTAAAAATGTTACAACATGCTCTCATGTAAATTCAGGCTTTATGACAAGATTCAGCGTCAGTGGTGAGATTTCTGGGAAGACGCATGACTATAAGGAACATCCAGTATCAAAACATCCCATTTCCAACTTTTACAAATGTCTGTATCAGGCAGCACATTCTACAAAATTACAAATTTTTAGCTTAAACTCCACTGGATTTTCATCTTAATTTGATGATATTCTCAAATTTATATCCATATTTTAATCATCTAGAGAGTTTGGGGAAAGTCTGCTCTGGAAAATGAGCTGTTTACAATTATTACAGGGAGGAAAGAATCTAATATTTTGCAAGGTCTCCAGTAAGAATTGGGATGAGCTACTTGGATGTTGTTTGAAAGGTTCGGAAGCAGTATGGGCACAGTGCAGGAAGATGCCTTCTGTAGAAGCTGCTGTGAGGATGCTACCAATGTCACTGAGGAGTAAAAACTTATAAGTATGCACAGAGGTGACAGGAAAAAAATTAATTGAGAAAAATTACAATTTTTAATATCTAGAATATTATCAATACAAACCAGGCAACAGTGTGAGTAAGACTAGACTACAGGTGCTTGATCTAGGATAAAGTAGGAAAACTTTAGGAAGTCTTAATATTTTTCATAGCAGATCAAATACTTAAATTACGTTTTGTTTGTAGAAATTTGCCTTAGCTCTCCAGAGTCTCAACTCTGCTATTCCTAGTTGCCTTATATATGAAATGTGACAAACAACTGCTTTTCATGTAATCTTCACTCCTTCTTTCATGCTAGGAGGCAGGAGACTAAAATGCAAACAAGGAGTGTTTGATGTATTCCCCCAGGCTGTTTCAAGCCACCTCTTGTGAATAGCTTTAGAAATCGAGCTACAATCCCTGTTTTCAGCTATATGTCAGACAGCAGGAACAAAGCCTCAGCCATACCAGCTCTGATTTTCTGATAGTCCTCTCTCACTACAAAAAAAGCTTGACTATACCAGAGTCACCAGGAAATCCATAGTGAAATTTTATGCATGAACTGGTGAAAACAAAATTCCCGTCATTTTTGCTCTTTGATGGATTTCTTTGTAATCATGTTACTTTTTCTAAATATATTGCACAGCTCCCCAGAATTTTGTGTTATGCTGTCGCTGAACCATAACACTTAATGTTTGGTTTGACATTAGTTTGGATAACCATTTCAAGTTATTTTGTGGAAGAAGTCAACTTCAGCAAAGATTCATTCTTTCCCATTAAAATTTCTGAAAGGAAACATACAATGATTTGGTTTGGAAGAGACCTTAAAGATCATCTCATTCCCATCCCCCTTCCACAGACAGTGATTCCTTCTATTAGATCAGGTTGCTCAGAGCCCGGTCATATCTCGTCTTGTGTGCTTCCACAGATGGAGAATCCACAGCTTCTCTGGGCAATCTGTTCAGTGCCTCACCACCATCACAGGAAAGAATTCTCTTGTAATATCTAACCTAACCCTGCTCCATTTCAGTTTAAATCTATCATGACTACATGTATTATGACTACATGCTCTTGGCAAAAGCTCCTCTCCAGTTTTCGTGTAGCACTGGGGAGGCCACAGTGAGGTCTCCCTGCAGTCTTCTGTTCTCCAGGCCAAATAGCCCCAAATGTGCCAGCCTGTCTTCACAGGAGAGAGGCTCCAGCCCTCTTACCACCTCTATGGCCTTTGTTGGAACCCAGGGGGTTCCTATGATGCCTTTGGCNGGTGTCGACCCCGGTACGGCAGAGAAAACTGCTTTGATAAGGAGCTAATAAACTGCCTTGAGAACACGAACAAACTACTCCAGACTACTCCTTCAGCAGCACAGGTTGAAGACCTGGACTTTTCTGTACACTGTGAGGTCTCCTGGGACAGTGGAGAACCTCACAGCCTTCCTCTTTATGGTGCTTCATTTTGGGGCCCATAGAGCTGAATGAAATACTCTAGTGGAGTTTCATCTGAGCAGAGTACAGAATAATAATTAAATGCTAAGTTAAGTTTGTCCTTGGACATTAAGATAATGGTCAATCGGTCACTGAGATAATGGTAATTGTTTTTGAAGGTGAGATATGTGTATTTCTAAAAGTAGATATTCTAAATAACTGGTAAAGCATCCATTTAAAAGAAAGCGAAGTACAAGTTTTCACTAAAGCTAGAAGAAATTTGGTGCTGATTTTAATCTGAGAAGTAGCAAATCCTTTAACAAACGGAGAGCTCCATGAGGGAAAACAATTTATGTGAGAAGAAAAAAGCCCAGGAATACTTGACATAGTTGAGAACAAGGAGTGAGGAAGGAAGGAGTCAAGTTTTCAAAGCATGTACTCTGCAAAGAAATTTTATCTCATATTATCAAGTGTTCTAAAACACAAATATATCACAAGCCTGAGTGAAAATGCACAGTTAGAGTAGAATTCAGTACACAGCCTTTTCTACATGCATATATGAAAAAGACGTAAGTTCGTTTTAGCTCACTGCAATTTCCTATAGTGAAGTGTAACCCCTGCCAAGATCAGCACTGACACACTTTTTCATGACCGTCAGGAAAGGTTTAAAAAATATGTTTTGAAGGCAGCTACTACAGTCAGACAAGTTTGTATTTGCAATTATTGAGATAGCGTCTAGAAAAAACAGGCACACAAATACACCAAGCAGAGACTATACAAACAAAGGAGTTTCTGGATTTTTTTTTTTTTNGAGTATTTTCAGAGGACTTAGGCAGGGAGCTGTTACCAGCCGTGTGAATCTGCTATGTTTAATTACAAATTTCTTCTATTTTGCTTTTTCTCAGTCTTATTCTCTTTGTTTCCAGCATCAGATTTTCCTTGGCAAATGTAAATTATTATGTACATACATTAAAGGGCTCTTGACAGCTTTAATTTGTATATTGAACTCTGTGCCTTTTTTTACTTCTGATTTCTCTATTTTCTCCATGCAAACTTTCCTTCTGAGATTTACATGCTCTGGTTTGCAGACATTGTGTACTGCATGTCATCCAAAGCAATGTTCAGGCCCTTGCAGTGCATGGCTGCTCCTCTGCTGTCATTGCCATTTTATTCCTAATGACTACAATGGACAAAATAAAATCCTGCTTTGTGAATATAAAACCTGTGAAGAGCTTAGATAAAGCTCCACCACCTGGGACGAGCTACCTGCTCATTGGCTAGAAGGCAACAGAATTCCTTGAGTTCAAAGGCAGGGAGAGAAAATGAAAGCTGACTATCCCTGTGCAGTCAGAAGGCAAATAAAGAATATGCTCTGGAGGGTCTTTGAGGTTTTATCATTTTCTATCTGCAGTACTTTAGCACATCAACAGTCAGAGGGATCCCTTTTATTTATTTCAGTGTGTATAAAGACTATATTTCAGGCCTCAAACTATACAAAAGCACCCTTAAAAATTAGCCTTCAAAAAATATCCTTCAAAATGGTACTTTAAGTAGAGGTCTATATTTCTTGTAAACATAATGAGACAGCACATTTCTAGGTACTTTTGAAGGTAAGACATTTGTCACTTCAAACAAGGGTCCACAAAAGGTATGCTTTCACTCTAATTTTCCCCTTCCACAGTAACTCAAACCAAGTATCAATTATTTTAATAAAAATTAATTTTTCCAACATTTCCCCTAATAGCATCTTGCTGAGGGTTGCACATAATTTCTGATTAGATGTCATAGAGATGGTTTTAGCAGTTTAACACTCTATGCAGAGACTTTGAAGAGACCAAACAAAAAAAAAAATCTCCCTTTGATTTCTTATTCTGGTTGGATAACTATTCAGAAAAACATTTGACATTTTTCTTTTCAATATTGAAGCACATTGCAGAATGAGCAGAATGTGCAGAAACTGGTAAAAAGATGGAACATTCTAGTGGCATCAGTGTCATCTCTCAGCAAGGTGGCCCTCACAAATTGGCAGCATGGCAATTATGATTATCAGAAATAACACTCATGCACATCAGTTTTTATTCTACAGAAAAATATTTCTTTGTGTAGGCTTTCCTCCCCTGAAAATTGTTTTTGTTAAACTAAGAATTGTGGTGAAGAAATCATTCCTTTGCAAAACAGATTAGATCAATCCCATCCTGGAAGACAAATTAAAAGGCACCATTTGCTATACACTTGTCAGAAGACACAAGGATGAGTAACAGTCCAGTGTTTTTAACATGGGAAAACAGGCACTGAGTTAAACATAAATGCTATGGAATATGATCATAAAAGTGTCAATGAAGGAATCTGAACACTTTTCATGCAATTCACATCTATATAAACATACCTCTTCTGCCAGTAGTAGAACCTATCTCTTTCACAAACAACTTCACAAAGGAGGTGTCACCTCTCCCATGAAGAAAGGCTGAGAGATTTAAAGGGTAGTTCAGCTTGGAGAAAAAGAGCGTCTGGAGGCACTGCACAGCACCTTCCAGTACCTAAAGGAGGCTACAAGAAAGCTGGAGAGAGACTTGCATCTTTAGGTGCCCAAGGGGGTTGCAAGTGTGGTGGAGAGGGACTTTTGACAAGGACATATCGGGAGAGGACAAGGGAGAGTGCTTTAAACTGAAAAAAAAACCCCATATGTTTAGATGAGATATAAGTAGGAAATTATTCTTTTTAGTGGTGGTGAGGCACTGGAACAGGTTGTCCAGAGAATATTCTCCATCCCTGGAAATGTTCAAGGCCAGTTTGCATGGGGTTCTGAGCAACCTGGTCTACTGCAGTGTGTCCTTGCCCAGAGCAGGGAGGTGGGAAGTAAATGATTTGCAAAAACCCCTTCCAATCCAAGCCATTCAATGATTCTGTACAGATGCAGGAAACAGATATTGGAATTGATGCAGTGGAAAGTAAAAACATTTTCTTAGCTGCACCTATTTAATCAGTGGCAGAAATAAAAGATTTTGAAGCCTCAGACTGCTGATGTGTTTAAGAACTAGTGTCTCTGGTACTTAATTATCTATGGCAGAATCTCCTCACCAATTGTGTCATTTGTCCAAATCAAGCATATTCTGCAAACCTAATTTAAGAGCCCAGATTTAAAATTACTTTTTTCTTATAACAATAAGATCAATCCTGATGCAACAACTTTGTCAGCTGACTAATTAATCAGGTGAGACTCCTGCTCTGCTATGGCTGTAAAGTAACTGTAGGTTAGAGCAACTGACTTAGCCCTTGGAAGGCTGGATCCAGTTCCCTGCTTTGACCCAGGCTGCTTTGTCAGTCAGGTAAGCTATAAAGGCTTGCTTTATCTTCTTCGTGTGAAATGGAGATAAAAGCAGTCTCCTGCTTTGAAAAGGTGTTGTGAATAAAAGCTGTTTAATGCTATAAGGCACGTGCTTTAGTGTGTGCAAATGCATTCACACCTACTCTAGACTACTCTGGCAACAAATTTGTAAAAGGCTACTGTTCCAATTTGCCAAACTGCTATAATTTTGAAAGAAACTTGTAGAAGTACTCCAAGTGACAGATCTTTAATGATATCAAGTTCATAAAACTATGTTGGCAAACCATTAATAAATTTTTTAAAATAGTGGGGAAACAAGAAGGTGATTTGCTCTTTTATACGTATGTGTATGTTTCTGCATATATATGAGAGAGAGGTGGCTGTAGGAGAAAGAACACTTTTCTCCATATCTGCTCTACAAAGAAAAACAAACCAAAACAACATAAAACCTTTGAGCATAAGACAAATAAAATCTTCAGAAACTACACAGCAGAAGAAATCAGGAAATTCATTCCAATCCTACTATTCTCTTTGCATCCAGCGACCTTTTATAGAAAAGAATATTTTTCTTATGACCTTTACATGCATTTTTAAAATTATATCAATATTTCTTTAATTCATGAAGACAATGGGAAATATTTCCATCACTAACACAAAGGGGTTTTTTTTACCAAAGGGTTCGACAATAATTTTCTTTACTACACTTACTTTACTTAAACACAAATAATGTATCACTGACTCGACATCTCCTGGCCAAAAAAACCTCCAGCATTAGAATTCTACAACAGCAACCACTGTATCATATAAATTATGGCCCACTGGGGTACTACACATCTAATTTCTTCTGACTTTACTGTGTTCCTTACTTCTACATGAAAATCAGATGAATAAATGATTTATATTATTGCTTAATGTAGTAATGAGCTGAGTGGATTAAGCAATATAAAGGGCTGTATGAGGTAACAGATATGTTCCTTGGTTTTCTGATAACAATTTCTCACCAGGAACTTAACTAAGGTCATGTAAGAGTCACAAATTTCATGAGCCTACAGCACAAAATGACAGAGAAATGAGTCCGGGTAGTCTCATTCCATACCCCCATGGCTGAATTGGTCCACACTAGACTGCTTACCAACACATACACAGCAATTTGGGAAAGATGATTCTCCAATATTTTATTGTAAGAAATGCACCAACTCACTCTGAAAACAATTACAGAAGACAAACTGTTGTACTAGATGTTCCATTAATAGATCACTGATATTTTGGCAGAGAATACAGGATTAGTCTGTTTTTTTAATTCAACCCTAGCGTTGTCTTGCTAATAATTTCTGCAGTCTAATGCATGTATTAAGATGATGAATAATCCTGGAAGTAATTCTCTGTACTACAACATTAGACTATAAACTTCATAGACATTAAACTAATAAACTTCTTAGAGCTGAGAAAAGAAATTTAAAAGGAAGAAAAAAAAGTTCTTTAAATTTAGCATAACTGATCTTTATTCATTTGCTCCATCAGCTGCAGTTACAGACCATGTTATTCAGATGAGCAATATTAACACCATATGATTGTGTGAGCACTTCTGATTTTACAGTTCTTTAGCCTTGGCTGATAGCTTTGTTTTGGACAGCTGAAACTAGACAGATCATCATTCAAGTAAACAAAAAAAAAGGTGGTTTAAGACCATCCTTCACCCTTGTTAACAGCCTCCTTGACCTAATAGAAACATTTTATGAGGGTATTTCTTCCAGCTTTTTAGCTTCTTCCTTTGTTCATTCTGCCCATTTTTCAATCTCTTGCTACTTCTTAGCCTGGAAAAGAAACAGAATTCCTTATATGAGAATTAACTGTAGAATTCATGTTTTAAAAACTCTTCCAGTCTCATTTATTTATAATGATTTTGGAAGATCTAGAAATCATTGCTTCTTACTGTTGTTGAACTTCTTAAACTTGCAGAGGAGTCTAGCAGCATTTTTGACATTAGGCAACTACATTCCTGACTACTTTAGAAGAATTTTTGCAAAAAGATGTGGTTTGAAATGGGTTTATACATATTCATATATGCAGGAGAAGGAATAACTTATGGATATATGCCCACTTACACAGATATTTTGTATGCACATGTACTGTATTGGACCTTGACCCATTCATACCATTCTATTACTAACAAAAATTGTGCTGGCACATTCAGAGAAGTTATGCCCTTTTAACTGTGCTTTACATTAAACAAAAAACACCAATTTCCCAGATTATTTGGAGCAGAGTGGGGCATTCTTATTTGCAAAAGAGTCTTACAGAACTAGGTAATATGAAATTAATTATTTTTAACTCAGACCACACAGGATCATTCCTAAATTCCTATTAATGTCTTTTTAACATTGAAAATTGCTGTCGCTACCAACTCACATTTGCTATTGGTAGAGGTATATGCTACCAGAATAAGATAAAGCTTCAATGTAATGACTCAAAGTTTTTAAGTCAAACGCAGTCAAATACCCCCACACATTTTCTTGCAGGTCAACATTTGTTATGGATCCAAAGAGAGCATACAATTTGCTCATTCCCTTTAAGGAGACCATTTACTAAAATATACCCCAGTGATCTTAAAAAGTACTTCTGGTAGTAGAAAAATTTATTTCTCCATAATTACAAAGTACACTATAAAAAACATATATTTAAAAGTCAAGTTTACTTAAGAAATTACTTAGTCCTATGAGGTGTTCTCCTGAGATTTACTTGTGATGACTCTGTGGGGTTAATTCCCTAGTTTACCAAAGCTGAATTTTCTAGTCTTCTATCAGAAGATTCATATTCTTTTCAGAATATGAATTATAGGTATTTCTCACATTTTATTTATCATACACATTCTCCAGGTTTGTGCTTTTAGCTCACCAATACAGGTTTTTTTTGGACACACTCATCTGTGCAAGTCTACTGCTCAATATCATAAGATCCAGAAGGAAGATCAAAGATGAACTGCAGGTCCTGCAGAAGGGAGACACCGTCACTGACACCACAGCTTGATTTGATGCAGACCTTTGTGATTAGCTGCATACGTTCTGATTTTATCACTAACAATAAGTATTTCTCACTAAAATCCACAAAGACTTTTTTAAGAATAATCAACAAAAAAATCTTAAAAACACCAAATAAAATGAAAACATTAAAAGGAAAACAACACTGGATGCTTGATAAAATAGGATAAATACAAGTTTTCACACTTAAACAAGACACAAACAGAG
>VXBU01008169.1:71653-81671 GCA_013400315.1 Bombycilla garrulus
CTTCCCTGAACTTCCCTGAACTTCCCTGAACTTCCCTGAACTTCCCTTCCCTGAACTTCCCTTTTCTGAACTTCCCTGAACTTCCTTTCCCTTTGTTATAAAACACTGCCTGTAACATGCCTTCAGTGTCACACTGCTCAGAAAGACGAAAACACCAAATAAAACAAATCCTTCACTTGCTCCACAACCACCCTGCCTCCCCCAAAAAACCAAACCCTTACACATAGAAGTAGTGCTGAACAGCCTAGTAGCAGAGGGACATTGTTATTTTGTGTTTAATAAGCTCTGCATCTCAACAAACATCTTTCACAAAGCTGTCTATCATCTTGAGTTCAGACCTCAAGTTCCTTCTGTTCCTTCTGCTGATATCAGATCTCACTTTCTGCCTAACATTAGGCTGATCTGACCATAGCATAAGTATGATTTTGGGAAGAGCTTTTGGAACACTATTAAGTACATAAAACCATTCAGTTACTTAGGTGAAATTTTTATAAGTTAATCTGCATAACTAGTCCCTAAAGTAACAGCATTTAGACATCTGTGCAATTAGAAGGTTTCTTAGCAACTTCATCATACCCCAAAAGAGGCAATTTTTCTTTTCCAAGGAAAATCAGGTCAAATACATAAAAATCAAAAAGAAAACAGGCGTAAAACATTCTCAGTGCCTCTAGAACTTAAAGCTCAAAACAAACAAGCAAGCAACCCATCAAATCCCCTAAACAGGAAAAAAAAACCCAGGAACTCCTTCTATCATAATAGTATTGTATTCCAGTATGTTTCCCACAGATATTTGGCCAAGAGAAAAAGAAAAGGGGAAACATCTTTAACCTTCATTTCAATATTTTCAGATCAATAGGATATCTCAGTCAGTTATATCACATCTAAATCACATTTTTAAGGAGAACCTGAATTAATTGAAAGTAACAGAAATGCAAGAAGTGCAGGTCCTGGAGCAAATTATCTCCATTTCAGCTGCATATTGAAAGACAGCACAAAGCTAGAACATTAATAAGGCACTAGAACATTTAAGGAGTGCTGGTAAAACACAGAGTCCCTGGATTTGTATTGCTTTTCTTTATTTGCCTTTTAATCCAATTAGCAGGAAACTGTAGAGATTTTACAATTATACAGGTCGCCGCTTCATACATGCCCATATTTGGCTTCTTTATAACACTAGATAACCTACTTCGGTTAGGGTAATTACTACTGAAACGAGAAAAAACATTCTATCAAAGCAGGTTCATCTTCAGCAAACATATATGGGTACTCAGTTCTTGGAAAGACATACACAATTCCTTATTGTTGTGGTTTAACATAGCTTGGTTTTTAATTAAAAAGAAAATCCATGAGTAACTGATGTGATTATCTGTTAGGACGGCTCACAGCTTCCTCTGGACCCTGCAAAACCAATCAGCTGGTTAGTTTTGACTGCTGACACCCTGTTAAATCATTTAAGAGAGCTAAATACGGCTCTGTGAAATCACATTTAAAAACAAACAAATCCCGGAAGAAAGCTCTGTTGCTTCCAGCCTTCGAACAGGTAACTGGGCGCTGGCTGGGCCAGGCCCTGCTTCTGCCGTGCAGTCTGACTGGCTCAGCCCACGGCCATGATTCTGCCACCCCTAAGTTCCAACCACAGCCGGCGGGCCAGGCCGGCTCTGCTCGGCTTTAGGTGGAGTTGAGCCAGGCTCTGCTCCAGCCGTGAGCTGCTGAGCCATCCTGCTGGCACCACAGAAAATCATGCAGCTGAGAACAGAGGTGGCCCTGCAGCCCTGCGGCTGGAACTGAATGTGACAGGGGCTGGAAAAGAGCCATGCAGCCAGACCGGCTGCCGCCCATCAGAGATCACAAAACTATCCACAAGCCTGGGTGAGATACCATCTTTTTCAGTACACAGATGAAACTTACATCAATCCTCTCTTGAGTGAGAGAAAAGGAAAGGGTGAAGACATCTAAAGAAAACAGCATGGAGACACCGAGGTCTGTGCAGAAGGAGTCAAATCCCAGATAGGAGGAGAATGAGGAGATGCCTTAGTCTTGGGCTGAAATTCCCTTGTAAGGCTATGGTGAAGATACAATTGATACATCAGACCTTTTTTCCCCTGTAACTCATGGAATGCCTAGGGGGGATGTAGCGTTTAGCCAGAACCATGAGAAGATGCACCTGTGATGAAGCAAGCAGATGTTGAAGTAGCTATGATCTAATGAGAAGCTTGAACAGAGAGACATGAGAAGCCTGGCCCCAGAGATGGAGAACAAAACCTTTGTTCCCAGAGATAAGAGAACTTTTGTTTCTATACTAGAAAAGTTAATCATTAAAACTCCACCGCAATAAGCTGAAATGAGTCATGGTGGTAGTTATGGGGAAAAACTACCAAACCTTCGGAGGGACCTCATGGCTGCAGATTTCTGGGCGGCTGCTATTTGTGAAAATTACAGCCACAAGAGGATGGTTTCTTGTGGAAAAGTCTCCATGGTGTGGTAGTAGATACTCCTCTCCCTAAGTGAGCTGAAGAAAGGTTATTTCAGAAGTGGTAAACTGACTGAAAATACCAAATTTTCTCTCTTTACATTGTCAGCGGGAAAGAGTAGTTGGGGGAGGAGAAGTGTTCTGAAGGTTTATTCTGACTTCTTATTATTTTTCTTTTAGTTCTGTTAATAAAGTTTTTCTTCATACTCTTTAAAGTTTTGAACCTGTTTTGCTTTCCTCCTAATCCTTATCTCTTAGCAGAAAATGAGTAAATAATTCTAGTGGATGAGCTGGTATTTGGCTGCCACTAGACCCACTACACTTACAAATATTGTTGCTCCTGTTGAAAAGACAACTGAAATTCTGAATCAAACCATCAAGTACTGCACTTTTAAAAATTAAATCTAGCATTGATTTTAGCTCACTTATAAAGAAAAGCCCAGCATCATGTACACATTTCTGTTGTGATTTAATTGTTGTTGTGCTACTGCTACTCTATGTGGCAACAACTTACAGAAGTAACCTGGGGCACTAATGACTGTCACTACTCATCTAGTACCAGACAGGGACAAGTCGTGCTCAAAGTCTTCAAGAAGCCCAAATGTCACTGTCAGACACATGATGCCAAAGTTATGCTAAACAAGTTCTAGATAACAGTGGAAAGGCAGTAATCACCTGTGTGAATTAAAAGGTGCATAGAAGCCATCACTGCAGAGCATGGGACAGGCTGTAATGAAACAGCTCACAGTGAGCAAAGACAGTTGTTTTTTCACAGCCCCAACAAAAAGAGAATAGGAGATTGTAGCATTTCCATGTGTAATTTTTTTCTCACATGTTGGTAGAAGTATTTCCAATGTGACTGTGTTCTCTGACACTGGCAGGAGTTCTGATGCAAGGTTTCAGTTCTTTAGCAGAAGTTCATTTGGGGTGATGGAACAGAGTGTATGTAGATTTTTTTTGCTTAACCTTCTATTTTTAAAAACCTTCTTGAAACCTTTGTGTTGAAACTATTAAATTAATCTATCCCATCTCTCAAAATATACCACTTCAAAAATATGAGGTATTAAACTTCAAGGGTTTTTATGTATGTCTGTAGTCAATCTAAATAATGACATTGTACACAATTTTCCATTATCATTGAAATTAGCACAAAATTTTAAAAGTGAGTTTAGTATTAAAGCTGTGGGTCTGCTCTATGTTTTAGTGTAGGCTGTCATTTGTAAGGGCTAAGTAGTCACAGTGACAGAATAATAATTAAATTAGATTGCCTTCTTACATTATAGCAGAAAATAAAAAGCCATAGCATCATTTTACTTCATCTCTTTACCTTAGAAAAGGTCAATTTACACTCATTTTCATGGCTTTCTTTTTACTTTAGGTCAACAGACTCATGGATTAAAAACAGAGCCAGAGCAGCTAATTAACATTTGATGATTGAATAAACAGTTACTAAAAAAAAATCCTTGGTGAATAACCAATATATTTCTGCAGAATATGGTGCTTATAAGTCTCATAATATATAAATAAGAACTCTTCCTAGAAATGTGAAATTATAATTTAATAAGTAAAGTGGTTAGCTTAAATTTTTCTATTCTTTTGACTCAAAGAATTTTGTAAAGAGGAAGTTTTACAATGAGCAGAATGTGTCCTCCAAATGCATCTTTGATTTTATGTAAAAAGCACATAGTTTAGATTGTACAAGGCAGTTGAACTCTAATGGCAAGAGATAGAATGAATATAAACAGGTCTTTTTGTAAGATAATAAATATAAATACCTTAATTAAAAAATTCTGTATGGTAATAAGGATAGAAAAAGACAAAAAAAAAGTAATATTTTGCAGTTGCCGCCTCAGAAGAGTGTGTGCAATTTAAAAACTTATATTGGGAAAGAAAAATTCGAAAGTCCAAGGTATTGTAAGTTATTTTACATGAACTAGTGTGAATGTGATCAGAAATCTACATAGGTTTTAGTCACCTCCTTTTAACACTCTTTCAAAATATTAACTAAAATTACCACAAAACATTTAAAAAAAATTAAGAAATGTAATAAATATTTATAAAGTATTACATAGAGATCAAATTTTAATCCTTTGTAAAATAATTTAACCTTAAACTTAACACTGACTTCTTTATAACATGTTTTGTGTCAGGAAAATATTTTTTCTAGTCTCAGATAGTCATTCTTCAGCTCTGATTTGGTGCCAAGATAAGGTTCAAATGCTAAGGATAAAAGCATATTTTACCTTCTTAGGCTAATACTCCCTTGAGCCTCCTTGCCAACAGGTACACCTGTATTTATAATTTTACTAGCTCATTTTCTTTTCATCTTCAGTAATTTCAAGGAAACTTACTGCTGCTGTGACAAACTGCCTCCTGTTTGAGTGACCGCATGGTTTTGATCTGCTGGCAGGGGTTAAAAAACCACAGATTCGAAGTCTCTCTTCAGATATTAACATGAAGTCACTGAATTATTGCTCACAGGTAGCACAACTACCACTGCTATTGTGGTTTAACTCAGGTTCCTGACAGGAAGAGCTGAACTAAAACTTTACTGCAAAACAGGGGAAGAATACCCTGTAAGTATTCTGGTAAATTCCTATGACACTGTAAATACTTAGTGGACATATATAACATCCTTATCAAAAGCAAACTATCTTTACATGACTGAAACTACACGCATATGACTGCAAGGCAGCGGCAAGCATTGCAAGGAGGGAAAGAATGGTGTGAAGTCAAGCTAAACTACTTTTGTAATAGATTTCCAAAAGTAAACTAGTGAGTTGAAAAAGGTCAGAGTAACAAGTACAGTGAAGGTGTTTTAAAAAATCCTGCCTTATCCTTCCCTCATTTCTTTTTTTTTTTTTTTTTTAACTTTTATGTGGCAATAGTAAGAGGAAAAGATTTTCCTTCTTTTAAACTGAGCAACATACATAATAAGGAGAAGCAATGTTAAGGGAAGAAAACAGTGTGCTTTACTTGACATTCTGGCTGAGTTTGAGGAAATTAACTGCTTGTAGACAAAACCTTTTCCAAAACTGGGTACTGTTAAAACCAGGAAACAGAGACTGCAGTTGCATAGGCACTTATGTGAATTTGGCCTGAAGAACTGAACACCCACCTTCACTTGAAGCCTGCATTCCCTTCTCCCCGCAAAGCCTAGTGTTTCTCCACCTCTGATACACCGCTTGAGCAGCTTTTTGCTCCTCCTCACTGCCTTGCCTTACTGTTTGACAGCTATCTTTGGCTGTATTGCAAGCTACAAAACAGCAGAAACATGTAAATAATTTTTCATCCTGCTCTGGTATTTTGGATCATTAATACAAGTCTCTGTGGACAAACTGTTTAGAACAAGTCCTTCAGCAACATATTTACAAGATGCTTACATTTTTTTTCAGTGAAAACTGTTTCCTCTGCTCTCTTTCCTGCCTCAAAGGAACTATCAGCCAGATAAGAGTTCATTTTTTGCATACAAATTATTAACAAGATGTAGTGGCATTAGGCAGACCATTTGCCAAGTAATTAAATAACCTACCTCAGAAAACATGAGGAAAAAAAAGTAGCAGTTTCCATATGGTACAAATTTTTACTTTAGTCATTAAAATTAAAAAGCAAATTAGGAGTATGTGTGCATGCAAAGTTAGTATATTAATCTAAATTACTAGTCCGATGTAATTTAGCCAGCATTCACTGAAAATATCATCTTGTGATGACCTCTTTCTCAAAAGAGGTGTTCTGTATAGTCTCCTCTACCAAAGACAGTCAGTCTGACTGAAGAAAAAGTTGGGAGCAAATTTTCTTTCTTTTTGAAGTCCAAACCACTTTAACAGTTTTGAAATCAGACACTTCATTAGTCTCAAATGTCAAAATCATTAGCCACCTGGGAAATCTAGATAAAGGACAGAAATTAAGTAATTAAGAATTACTTTAATATTGTTTGCTGTGGTTGTCTCTACTGTGATACTGAGACACCAGTTTGTTGCCTTTACAAAAAGATTGCAACAGACTCCTGCGGGTGTACTTTCCCAAGTGCTTAGCTGTATTTCTACCCTAATGGGTCACCTTCAAACATTAAGAAATTGCATTAAGTCTCTGTGTGACTGGTGAACTTACTTTCAGAGGAATTTAACCTCCATATAGGCTCTTAAATAAACAGGCCAGACTTTCAAAAGTATTCAAGCGTTTTCCTTCTTCACGTGCTTATAGGCACTGCTGTATTGGAAGTACCTGGAAAAAATAGGACTGACTCCTCCAATGTAGCAACAGGAACACCTGGGAAGTACATCCAGGACAATCTCACTGGTTACCCTGCATATGAATTCTTGACACATCCTGTTTACCAGGATACAGTGGAAAGTGTGCATGGAGCAGCTTATTCTAACACAGCACAATTGCATGGGAACAGCCTGTACACTGTGTCCAGGAGCTGTCCTGTGGCCATTACAAAGCAAACTCATGGGTATGAAGGTTTCCCAGAAAAAAGGAACCATGTATCCTACATGATGAGCAGATAATACAGGCAGGATATCCTAAGGATGAGTCTGAGACCGTTGAAAGCAACATGACCAAGAAAATTCCCCAGTGTCTTGAGAGCAACGAGCTTTCTACAGTCCCTGAATAGGCAAATGTAAATACAGACAGCTCTTGTGTGATACTGAGGGACTTGCATTTTCCCTGCTGAACAAAGGCAGTCCCATTAGATCCATAAAATATTCTGTATGTTTGATTTTCTAATCTCTTATCACTCTAGCCCCTGACACTAGGCATCTGCAGGTTCAGCAATAGTCATGGAAAGCTTATTAGTTCTTTGTTTGTTTATTAGTGTTTAAGACTGTGTGGTAGAGGAAACACATTTTCAAAGTCCCCTGTTCCACTTCTTGCATTTGCAAATACTGCAGGAAAAGTATTTATTGTGAAATTCTTCTCAAAAGGCACAACCTGTTTTAATGACAAGGACCTTTTAGTGGATTTTCTGTGCTCACAGTCCTGAAAACCTAACTACTCTGTCAGTATTCATACTAGGAATAACTTTTAAAAGTCTTGGTTATGCAGATTTAAATGTCTCTTGGATTTAGTTTATGTGAATAACACAAGAACATCTAGTCCATTCATTTTTGCATACTACTTGTTCACGTAATGCATTGACAAGCAGCATATATAGTAGTGTGTTGGTTTGAGATTGATTGACAATTTGTTGGGTNCACAGCCTCAGCCCAGCTTCCCACCCTCCCCCCGCTTATGGCTACGGAGGGTTACAGGAGGGGGAGGCTGGGCCANGGTGAGCTTTGTCTGTGAACTTTTTATGAGCTTGGTGCAATATTAATTGTGGGCTAGTTTTAAAAAAAATTAGGGAAATAAGCCAATTAAAGGAAAAAATGTGTTTTAGTAGGATACATATTTGGCACACGACTGCCTGGGTATTGTTTTCTTTTTTTTTTTTTTGGCTTTGAATAGGTATAGATGTGCCACAGCCTCAGCCCAGCTTCCCACCCTCCCCCCGCTTATGGCTACGGAGGGTTACAGGAGGGGGAGGCTGGGCCAGGCCGTGCCGGGAGCCCCTACCAAGAGAGCTGTCCCGGCAGGTGCTGGGGAGGATGGAAGGAAAGAGTTTGCCTTGGCCTGGTTCCCCCCTCTTCATGTTCTGTGGGGGGTTAGGTTGTGCCAGGCTGGGCCAGGCTGGGAGAGAGTTCCTCTGGAAGGAACTGTCCTGGCAGGGAGTGGGAGGAATGGAGGGATGCGCTGGCCTCAGCCTAGTAGAGGAGAAGAATTTCCCTGTCTCTTTTTTGGGGAGGAGCTGAGAATTTTAAATTCCTGCTCCTGTACTCTTGCTCTTGCTAAGCTAGTAGCTTAATTTTTAAGGACACTTTATTAGAACAATTAATAATAACTAAACTATTGGCAGAAGTTTTAGAAAATGAAGTTTTAAATGTTTTTTGCCTAGATGGAGTTTTTTAAGGCATGTATTCTACTTAACTGAAAGGGGAGCAGTTTAAAGAAAATAAAAGACGGGACCTGAGATTTAATGTTAAAGAAAAGACAGGAAAGAATCCAAAGTGGGAAGGAAGAATGAAGGAGTGGGCTGGGCTGGCATAGACTTCTCTTGCAAAGCCATAAAGAATGGACTAAATGCTTCTATAATATATATTGTTTTTTAGGGGGATGTCCTAGTCCTTTGGGGGGTGCTAATGAAGCACTGAATTTTGATGTCTCCAGCCTTAGAGATGACTGGAGATGGGGAATGCTGGAGCACTAATTGTTGATATCCCTGGCTCTAGGGATGACCAGAGATGGAAAGTGCTGGAATACTAATTATTAATGTCCCTAAGTCCAGGGACACCTAGAAATGGGGAGTGCTGGAACACTAACTGTTGATGTCCCCGGCTCTAGGGACAACTAGAGATGAGGAGTGCTGAAGTACTAATTTAATAAAATTTCTGGCCCCAGGGATGAGAGANTAGCAAAACAGAAGAAACTCCACTCTTCTTAATAAATTAGGAAATAATTATCCAAGGGATGGATTGACTGAAAATCCTAAATTTTGTCTTTTCATGTTGTTAGTGAGAGAGTGAACAGTCAGTGGGGGGAGAATGGATATTTTAAAAGTTTCATTCTAATTTCTATTTTTTTCCTCCTTTTAATGTTATTTAATAAAGTTTCTTTTCTATACTTTAAATTTGAGTAGTTGTGCTACTTCTTTAATCCTATCTCATAGCAGAAATTAAGAAAAATGTATTTTCATGAGTGCACTAGCCCTTGGCTGGTGTCAAACTATAACAAGTAGATATGATTACTGAGCCAGAACCTAGAAATCTAATAACCTAGCTCTGCCATGACTTACTGTGTGATTCTTGAACTGTTCTTCATCTTCCCAAACCTCTGTTTCCTTCCTTTTCTTATTATTGCTGTAATTATTTAGAATACAGTATCTCACAGGGCAAACACACTCTCTTGTGCCCTTAACAGAAGGAGATATGACCTAAAGTGCAACATCTAAATATAGATTGTTTAAACTGTGCAGATGCTGATGTAAAAAAGAAACATTCACATAAATATTTATTTTCTATCAAAAACAAGTGTAGCATTTCTTGCTTATTCCAGTAATGTTAATTATTGCTGAATGTAGTCAACAGTCAACAAGGAGAAATGCTTTTTATTTGCATATCATGCAAATCAGCTCTTTCATTAGAAGCCATCTATTTTTATATTCCAGATGTGATTCCCCACAGCCGGTCACAGATAGCTCTCCTTCATCTCACAAACAAGAAAACAGATTACAAGTGTTTTAGTTTGGATATGGGATGCGTTTTACACACCGCTTATGCTGCAAATAGTTCTAGAACATCCTTCCTCAGGCAATTTACTCATAACATATGCTTGTTAATGGAAACTTGACTTTTAATTAAAAAAATATATATAAATGTTCCAAGCCAAAAATAAAAAGATGCTCTTTCACTCTGCAGGCAAAAAGTATTCTATTCTTGAATTCCAAAATAGCAATGCCATCTGGAAAATTCCTTTGAGAAAACTGCATGTCGGGGGTTGGGGTGTTGT
>VXBU01008170.1:3309-16418 GCA_013400315.1 Bombycilla garrulus
CTCCTGGAGTGACAGATGGTTCTGCTGAAGCAGAGATCCTGTAGAAGAGCGGAGTTTTTTCTAATGGTCCAGTAAGTGATGTTGAAGGGTCTGGTCTTTTCTCTGGGAATCCACTGGGAGAAAAGGCTGCTCCTCCGGGAATCCAGTAGAAGGCAGATGCCTGTTCTGTCCAAATGCCCAGATGATATCCCGGTGGGAATGCTTGGCTCCTCCCCCTGGGCGGAGCATCTCACAATGGGCTGATGTCATTCTCTGAGTCATGTGATGGGTCCTTAATGGCCCATTAAACAGGAAATGGCTCCCGGAGGGAGTTATCTATGACTCATGGGGCAAGGCATTGATGGCCCATTAACAGGAGATAGTCCGGGGGAGGAGGCAAGGAAAACACTGCCCCTCCTAATTTTAACAGTTCATGAAGATGGAGATAGAATACAGACCTTCTGGAATATTTTTACATTGTAACTTAGGACAGATATATACAGAATGAGACAGAAATTCATATTTGAATTTTTCAACAAACCATATTTGTTGCATTTACAGTACTCCAAATTTATTTTGGCCCTTTTTATGCATACATGTATACTGATACAACAAAATCAGAAATGACAAAAAAAAAATTTATAGTAGTAACCCAAAATAATGAAAGTCCTATGAATCACAGTTGAGCTTCACTGAGTATTGTTCAAACATGAGACTCAAGGTCTAACTCAAGGGAATGTTTCAATCAATTTTCCAGATTGCCATGACATTTCTTAGCAAAACCCCAAGGTATATTACAGCAATAGCTGTATAATTTGGTTTTCTTCAGAAAATATTCTAATCACATTAATATATGCTGTGTGACAGACTGTGTCTTCTCCAGGGAAGAATTTTAAAAGATATGTTCAGGTAGATTCTTTCTCATTCAGCCCCACATGCACCTTTCTTTATAAGGGGAAGATAGGAAGATATAACTCTGTAAAATGTTACTTCTCTCTGTTACAATCCAGACTATTGGGAGATGGATTAATTAACTGATCTCAAAATAGATCTTTTAAAACATACCACTGATACTTCACACATTTCATTTCACCATATATTTAAATTGTATTCTAATCACAGATGAAATGCAATAATTATTGTCAATATCTGTTTCATTTTCTCTTCATAATAGTAATCAATAGACATACTAACTATATTTAAAATAAATATTCAATTCTCTAGTTAACAAAATTTAAAACAAATGAAATAAAATTATGTGAAGTTGTAATGGGCACTCAAGAATCATAATGCTGGTCCATAAGAGCACATATGAAAAATTAATTCTAAAACTTAAGATACACCAGAAGAGTAAAATTAAAACCACATATAATTATATTGCAATATGGATATTTAAAACAGTATAGACAAACTTGGAAACTGTTTTTCCTAGCAATTCAACATATGCCAACATAAAATATACTTAACTAAATCTATGCATTTAATTACCTATTATTATGTAATAGTGGTTTGAAGTTGTAACACAAAGATTTGTGTATAAGAAAGTACCTTACTACACTCCTCACTCCCTGGAGCTACAAGTTATATAATTTTTCTTGGCAGTCTGACATGAAACTACAAAACTTTCTAGAAAAGAACCCCAAAATATTCTAAAGTAAAAAATCATCTCACTAGTTAGTAGCCAGTAGAAGTTACTCCTTGAGTTTTCGAAGTTGAAATTATACTAGCCATGAAAGAGAGCAGAAAATGAAATACCAAGAACCAAGCGTATTTCTCCCTCTCATTAAAATAATCCATTTATGTGTATGGGATTAATTTTTCTAAATGGTAACTATGTAAACTTTAGTCTCTGAGTCTCCCCACAGACACTTCGTCTGGGGACTATATTAACCTGCTGAACATTACATGATAAACAGGTGCCTTCAGAGGAAAGTTCATTCCATCTGCTGTAGATACTTTTTCAGGTTGTAATAACTCATTTCCTTGACATATGCATTTTTCCATTAAATACAGGGTTTTCCTAATTGACTGGTTCACTGTGACATAGAACTTAACTGTTAGAAATTTAAATTAAGTAAGCCTGTGACTTACTCTCACAAAAGGACAGTTATCTTCCTCATGCAGTACAACAGGAAGAGCTTAAAGAATTAATAGCCTTTTGCCAACAAATACAAAGTATGAGGATTTCACAATTTCCTACTCAGAGAAAATACCCACTCTACAGTTTTTTTTCCAGCAGTACTTTGAGCAGCATGAATCAAAATGCCCAAGTCAAAATATAACATTGTGTTCATATTTAATGTTTTTTCCTTAATAACCTTTCCATACAATAATAAAAAACTTACAGAACCATAAGTTATTTGGGTTGGAAAAGACCTCTAAGATCATTGAATCCAACCACTAATCCAGCACTGTCAAGTTCACCACTAAACCATGTCCTTCAGGGCAACATAAATATGTTTTTCTAAATAGCTCCAGGGATGACACTTCCCTGGGCAGCCTGTTTCAATGACTAATAACTCCTTCCATGAAGGAATTTTCTCCTAATCTCCAATCTTTGGACATGGTCCATTGAGAACCTCAATGGCTTTCTTGTACTGAAGGGCCTAGAAATGGACACAGGACTACCAGTGCTGAGTACAGAGATACAATCACTGCCCTGCTCCTGCTAGCCACACCATTTCTGATACAGGCCAGGATGCCATTGGCCTTCTTGGCCACCTGGGCTCACTGCTGGATCATGTTCAGCCACTGTCAACCAGAACCCCCGAGCTGTTTTCCACTGAGCGGCTTTCCAGCTACTCTGCCCCAAGACTTCAACATTGCATGACATTGAATAAAACAAGAATGTGAGTCTATAAATATGGGTGCATATATGTATCAGTGTGTATGCACTTATATATATATCTGTCTTTGTACTATTATATCTTCCCCTGTATATTTTATTTCTGGAAATTTGTTTTCTCAAGAGTCTCATTATATATATTTTCTCAACAGCTTCACGTAAAATGTTCTAACATTGAGAATTTCAGCTTGTATTTATCCCGACTTTTAAGTACTTCCCTAGCTGAAGTTTTAAGAAAAAAGATAAATTACAAAAAGCTAGTTAATTTTCTAAAAAGTAAAATAAAAGAAAAAAACAAACAAACGAAACTTCTCCAAACTTCCCGAGTACTTTTCCTCATAATCTCATTTTTAAGTTAAAAGAAATGAAAGTGCTAATAAAATATCTTTCAAGAATTCTGAAACATGTGGCTCAATCTGATCTCGTTTTTACTGTGGAATTCATATCATTTTCTATCATGTATTACTCCATGAAGCTAACTCTTATTCATCTCTGCTACTTGCCTTCACTTCTCAGATTATAAAGCTTGTGCTGTTATCCAATGACATCTTAGACAGAGTGCAAGAAAAATAACTACAGGTCTAACAGTTTCTTTACAGTTTCTTTTAGTCTTTCTTGCTTATCCAGAAGAACAAAAGATACGCAGTGCCTTATATTCCCACAACTCTAAAACCCATGTATCATACCTAGAGGGAATGGAGGCAAATGTAGCATGTGATGTAGCATCAGTAAGTTCAGGAGGCTTTTTCTCTGTGGATATTTAGAATCAAATTACATTGACACAAAGGCATCACTTAGTAATAAGAGAGACTGCGGAACAGCTGGAGCAATAATTTTGAGACATACACTTTGCCACTTTAATGCTTTAAGGAGTTTTAAATGGGACAACCAGTCAGAGTGATTTAACATCTAGATGAGAAACTATCACACTATTTGTACAAAATAGAATAAAGGGATCACAGATCAGCACAATTCTCTCTATCTCAAGTCTTATTTTTATGTTATCAATAACTCTTTCTTAGAGGAATACATCATCAGCATACTTTGTCACATTTTTCATGCCCTCACAGAGAACATTGATGAAATTCAGAACTGAACTTGTCTTCCTTCTTCTCCCTTTCATTTCTTTTTCTGTATTCTTTCCAGTGTTGCAATATAATTCTCCTTTTTGTGTTTTTACCAGCTTATTCTTGTTGTATTCAATTTCTCTTATGACATCTATTTCTGTCTCCTTCCCCTAATATTAAATCTTATACCTCTCTAGCTCTTTCCACCCATAGCACGAGTACTGTGCAGTCACTCCTATATTCAATATAAAATACCAACAAAAACCTAAAAGTATGATCCATCTCATCTGGTACCAAAACCTTTCCTGGAAATACCAGTTCCCATTTGTGTCCTTAGCATTATTTAATCTCTCAGAGATGAGATAAAATCAGAATTACATCTTTTTCCTGAAATCTACCTTCAAGAAATAACCACCTCTTCCTTAAAAACCTTCTGTCATTCAGCTTATGTGATCAATCATATAATTCTTTCTCACTGACTTTTCACTCTGCGGAAAGTATAAGGGCCCAGTCCACTTCTGGAATTCTAGGAGTTAGTACAAGAAAATTAAGCAAACCCAAAAAACAGCAATGGTTAATACCTAGGTCTATTTCTAGAGCAGAGAATACTGGATTTATTAAAAAAAAAAAAAAAAGGTGGAAAAAGAGAAAAGGATTTATTGATTTATTTACCTTTTCCATGGGTAACATCCACAGTCCATGTGCAATTCAGTGAATTTGGATATAGATCAGGATAACCTGGGGATAAAATTGTTCCACTAGGTCCTCTAACATCTCCACCACATAAAGCTAGAAACAAGAAAATAGTAACAATAACAATAACATAAAGAATAAAAAACATACAGACAAGAGAAAATGTTAGAAAACAAACCTAAAAATTTCTGTCTTTATAATTACTTAAAAAAGTAGTTACTCAAAAGATTTAGCAATTTCAGATATGACTACAGACCATTTTTATACAATAGAAAAAGAAATGTAATTAATAATTAATTAATTTGTATTCAATATGCTAAGAAAATAAAAATCAAGTTTCATTAGCTGTTTTTTCAGATTTTCTGGAGACTGAAAATTGATAAGTTCAGCAGAGAAATGAGGGTAGATGATACAGAGGCAAACAATATCACTTAAGCAGAAACCATGGCTGAAGAGTTAAAATGGTGGATCTTGGCTATTGAAGAATTATTGACTTAAAATATTTGTGCAGGGAAGGCTGACATGGCTTTGTGAATACAACTATAATTATTGTTTATGTGTTTATATCTATGATGTCAATGCTAATGACAGGTTCCAGTATAAGAATAAGCATTTCTATAATTTCATTAGCAATTTTATAAAAGTAATCACTAATTGAGCAATACAAAAATTAAATTACAGCTTGAATTAATGCAAAATACAAAAATTCAGTCATTACAACACGGGCAAAAAATTTACAGCTCAATGATTTTCTATTCCGGGGTTTTTAATACAACATTAACCAAGTCATTTATAGTACGGAAGAGTCTTGAATTTAAGAATTATCATATATCAATAACAGTCATTAAAATTCAGTACCAAGTTATTACATCAGATTTCTCTGAATATAGATTATTTCAAAAGGGCATACATTATAAAACAAATGAGTGATTCTAATTTTTTTTCCCTCAAGGTTGAAAGCATCTATTCCTTTTATTTTCCTTAGTCTAATCATATGCATTACCAAGATTATTTTGCAAAAATATTTTAGAATAAAGAGAAACAGTGAACTACTGTCACCAGTTTCAGGTCAAATAATCTAAACCATTCTACTAAAGTTGATTTCTACTCTCCATAAGAGTAGTCCTTCCAAAGTAATTAACACAAATTCTTCTCTTATCTTCAGCAGATATTAAAAGTCTTCAAAGGCAGTACTTTTGGAGAGATGCAAATGGCAGCTACTTGTCTGTAACTCCAGTCGATACAAATATTAAACCCTCTTCTTGTTCTATAAGAGGTCACTCACCAATTCCTCTTGTCTGTGCTTTCCACCCTGCTGCCACAGCAGTGAGAGAGAGGGAAGGAGCCTGTCAAAGGTTGGAGGAGCAATGCCTCTTTCTAAGAGCTGCTGCCCCACCTGCACTAGCTGGTTTAACCTGCTCCTACCCCTCCTGGAATATCCATAGCAACTCCTAATGCAGCACTCAACTGTGACTCATAAAGGAGGGAGAAGTTTGGCCTTTCAGTATGTGCTCAAATATCTACAAACTTCAGCAGAAAGGTGCTGTGAGTAATTTGCTGCATCATTTGCTGCTTCTTCTGCTACGTGCTGATATTTATGCTGCTTATAGCAATTTCTGTTATATGTTATGGAATAAATGATGTAAGTTATACCCATCATGCCTTTGCTGTTCATATTACATATTTGAGGATGAATACAAGGAAATGTCACCATTTTCTGCTTGCAGATGTAAATTCATAACTGATTTGAGGACACAGCAGAGAGTGAATCAAGAGAATATCCAGAATGTACCTTCAGTCTCACCCTGTACCTCAGCAGACGTTTGTGTCAATGAACTACATGCATTTTCCAAACATTTCAGTAGCACTCTGGAATGTTTTCGTGAAGATCAATTATTTTTCATAATGAGGTTATGGCACTGCATACTACCACTGTGTTCAAGGCACTGAAAGAAGTATACATTTAATAACACCTTTTTTACAAATCAGAAATGGAATCTCATCCCATATCCTAGGATGAAGACTTGCCTAGCTAAAATTTGTTTGATCATTCCAACTAACTATATTTTTGTTTTAAATACGCTTACTTGTCTGGATAACCTCATGATTGCTCTCTATGTGCTATTTCTCCTGCCAACTTTCTATCCTTTGTTGGCCTAGTTCTAAGATGGAAATTTGCAAATCCAGTACCACAGGCTGAAATAAAACATTCTAGGACCACATTTGCCCAATCTCTTCATTGTTGCCACAGGCAAATAACCTCCTTCCATATTAATTTTCCTCCTCACTTCTGTGATGAAGAGATAGTGAAAGCAAATACTGCCACCTTATAATCTGATCTTGCTGTATTTAGACATTAGCAAAATACAGCCAGGGTTGTGACAGCTTGTTACTGGAGCTCCTGATGGTAACTATCTATTTCATCCATTAAATAAAAAAATACGGTCAGTTTTTATAATCATGGGATACAAACCAAACAAATAATATATTTTACAGGGGGTGTTTGGAAAACCTTTTGGGAATGCAAATGGTGACAAAACATCTATGGCATGCCATCCGGCCTTCAGTGTAACTCTATGAAGGCTAGCAGATGGCAGGAAAAGGCATCAAGGGAGCAGCCTTTTAGAAAATAAAGCCAAGCTGACAAATCTGAAATAGTAGATGTGCAACTGGCCCTGATAAGATGGCTAACAGCCCAAGCATGTAATATCACTACTGGTATCTGTCTGTTTTTCAGAGTGCAAAGGAAAACAGGAGCACATAATAAATAAATAAAACAGGAGCAAAGAATAAACACACATATTTCCAAATTTTACCTTTCTTTCATTTTATCTGATTATACAGAGATGGAAGTTAAGAAAGAGTAAAAGTAGAATGAATACTTAAGGAAATAACTGAAGAAGTACTTCTGAATTCTAATGTGGAAAATGGAACATTATGTCAACGTACAATTTTTTTTTTATTCAATCAGAGGAGTTGAATCAAGACATGCCTGCATTACTGTCTTCCAAATAGTGAGAATGAAAATAAAAAGAAAATTTTAAAAACCCACAAAAAACAAAACAACAACAATGAGAATAAAAGAACAAAAAGTAGAGAGAACAAAATATAAAAGTGACTATATGAAATATAGATAGGTATCTGGAAGTATACAATGTGGTGGTCAGAAATGATGTAACAATTAAGGAAACAAGTTTTGGACAACTGTGACTGAAGATTCTAATTTGATAGTGGAGTTTAGTGACTATACAGATGTTCAGCTGAAATAAATTCTTACTATATTGGGTTGATTACTTACACTTTCTTTTGTTGCAACTACATTCACTTTGTGCAGTAATATGATCAATCACAAAAAAAGTGGAAGCAAGCAAGCTTAGCTTAGAAAATGGTCCAGTATATGTTTTGTAAATACTTTTTGGCCCAAGCAATTTCAGAACCTTTAGTCAGGCTACTCGTGTCTCAGTGGGAGACATGCAGGCCATGCTTCATCCCTAAAATACATGAATAATTGTAATAAAAACACTTGACTTTTGTCATTCATAGCAAAGTTCCACTTCAGACCATATTTCATGCTACTATAAAACTGTTATAGGAAATCAATCTTGCAATACTAGAAATAGCCTTATAATTTCCAGCCTAAATTTATTCATAGTCCATTTTTACAGATTTGATCTTCTGCTAAACTGTCATTATGTTCTATTCACTCTTGGGGTCTCACTTGGGAAGGCTGGCAAACCACATAAAAATCTATGATTTTAGATCAGTAATGAGACAGGGTTTTTTAAATCTACTTCAATAAGATAAGTTTTCCATGTCTACAACCTCTGCATTAACAATCGCAAGTACTTAGCTGTCTTGTCACAGCAGCTATGCTACAGAATCATATTTCTAGGACACATCACATTAGATTATGACATATTTGTACATATCTGTTTGCTTGGGTTTTTTTCCATTTTATTCTCACATGCCCTCTGTTCCTGTTTTAACATGTTTATATTTTACCATAGAAGTCAGTTCATATATTTTCTTCCTTCATGGAGTCATCCTGTATAGCTAGCTTAACACTTATTCACAGAAAACCTCTTAAATTTTGCTTTTTGTGCCATGCAGGAAAACTCAACAACCACTAATTATATTTGCTGTCACCTGAGGTCTACAAATACAATTTACTATTAATATAAAACCAGGGTTTTTTTGATGTGACACAAGTCAGTCTCAGAGTTATGAAGAGTATATTGATATTAAATGTCAAGAAATCTGGATATGAGACAAAGGAGGTCCCTGACAGAGACTGAAATACTATAGTTTGTGACTTAAACATTTTCATGAGGGACTTTTAGAACTGTATTACAAAAGCTGCAGAGAAGATGACCACACCCTGAATGGGGCTCTTAGAGGCCCTACACCCTTTGCTGATGAAGATATGATAAAGTAACAACTCAGGGCTGACTGGGGACATTCACAAAGCACAGACCTTACACCTTCAGGCTGGAGACCACAGCCCCAGGGTTATTAGCTGCCAGGCTTGCACAGACCCTCCCAGCCAAGGGTGGGGGGAGAGGCTTTGGGTGTGTGTTGGAAAGCATCTGGTCAGAGGCAGTGACCGCCCAACCTCCTCTGTGCAGAAGAGCCCAGCTGAGGGCCCTTCACCCGGGGAAAAGCTCATCCACAGCAGAAGGGGTGACACAGCCCAAAGTGTCCCCCAAGGGGTCCCCAGACCCTGCACCAGAGCACCAGAGATGATGCAGCAGACCCTCAGTGTTGCAAGGAATTGTGTCAAACTGCCCAGCAAGGGAGGCCCAAAGCGTGAATTAACCCACGGGGTTCTGCACCCTTCGGTGTGGCAGCGGCCATGGGAGACCCTCACCACCAAGAGCAGCAGATGGAGGGGAGCAACGAGATGTCCTTGGGACCCTTGGATGCGTGATGTGCTTCCCTATAACCCCTGCCACCCTCTCCCTGTCCCTCCAGACCGCACACACACTTTTCTTTCTCTTTCTTTCCTTCTTTTCTCTTTATTTCTCTTTGCCTCTTTTACTATTAAATACAACATATCAGTTTTTTGGCACCAACATATAACTTTAGTTGATTTTAATCTCGGTTTTTTTTGATATATGTTGAACTTTCAAAGTTCTTTCCAGTTTATATACAGTGACTTAATTTTCTTTGCTCTTCTGGCTTTAAACCAGATTGTAACGGTCCCCATATCAAAAAAAGTACAGAAAATATGAATAAAATATATGAGTTATTTAGTAAATCAAGAGAAAATAATACATATATATGTAAATAGATACATATATATATAAATGCATATTTTGATGTATTTCAACATAGAGTTCACTAGTAATTCACTTAAAAAAAACCCCAAATATTTTATTTTTTTAGCTGGACTGATGATGGTGGTATCTGTGAAATTAGCATTTTTCACACTTTCAAATGGTCTCACCTATTATTTTCTTATGTAAAGATTTTTCCAGAGACTAGTCATAGATCACCAACTGCAGCTCAGACACTGACATACAATGATGTATTTCAATTTTCTCAGGAAAGATAAAATACTCTTAAGAAGAAGAAAAGCTTTCAGAAAAAAACCCCAGCTTTCCATGAGTTCAATTTGTTGCAAGTACACATAATTGAAAACTATTTGGTTTTCAGAGGTAATGGGAAGAGAAAACACAAAATTATAATTGACTAGTAATAACAATTAGCTTTAGATTTCAAGCATCATCAAAGAAGACTAACAACATATGCTAGTTTTGGAAGAATTGCAGAGAAAATATGTTTGTGCATATATATGTCTAAATATAAATATATATGTGCACAAACACACAAAGACCTCATTACATTCATTTGTTTAATTGACTCTAACTTCCAACTAAAAGTGTAATTCTGAGATGATTTTCATTTATTGTGCAATTGGATAATAAAAGTGGCATATAAAATAGACTTTAAAATTATTGAAACAGTGAATTAGAGTTTCAGTCTTATATACTGTGCTTCACAGACCAAAAAACTTCAGCATTTGTCTTCCCTAATTATAGAAAATGTAATGTATCTTAAAATGGGATGTAGTTCAGTAGGGGTAAATAAATAAGGATATGGACATCAAATTAACATACTCAGCTTCAAGGAAGAAACCTTGGACTTGACTTACATTACACAAGAGATTAATTTAATATAAACTAGTCTAGCCTAGATTACTCACAATATAAACTTGCATTTTGACGTTATTAAAATCGGAAATAGACCAGACATGCTCTCCATTTCCAATTCTAGCCTCTACTATACTAAATAATTGAAGCAGGCTTTTTAACAGCTGTGTTTTAATGGAATTATTATTTTCATTTTACAGATGTCAACAGAAAGGACATAACACCCCAGCATTATTCCCTGAATACGTTCCTCATGTATTGCATAAGTCATATTTGCTAATTCATTTGGACATTAGGGGTTTTCAATATAAACATTGAAGGTTTTTTATCTTGCTTGAATTGTTTTTATTCTATTTATTAATTCCTGTAAGTAAATGAAGGTCAGGGAAATGACAACACTTTTTAAAAATTCAAATAATGAGTAAGAATTATCTATTAGCATTCAATTTTATGTTATGATGAAGGAAATAAAGACCACTTTACACTCTTAAGTAGATATCTAACTTTTACATTCATTTTCCTGTAATTTTTGATGGGATTACTACAGTAATTCATATACTCGGTAGAATAGGGTTCCTTGCATGTATTTTAAGCTTAAAACCAAAATTCTCTTAGCATATTTGAATAGAAAGGACCATATAAGATATAATTTGGTCTTATTAGTTAAACACTGGGTGGTGATTACAGATAAGAAATTCAGGGCTTTCCAGATACACAGGTTAAAAGTGAATCATATGTAGTTAGTAGATGGGAATGGTATAGATGCAATACAAATGGTGTTTTCTCAGCAAGGCTTGGAACCTTCTATTTTAGCTCTTTTTTTGTGATGTTTATCTGTGCAACCTCAAACACATAACGAAAAATTTAGTTTACACTCCTTTAAAGAACTGAATTTCAGTCAACTCCATGTTCTACTTTGAGGAGGAACTTGCTTTAAGTAGTTGAAAATTTTTCCTTCTGCAGTCACTTCTCCAAACCACACCCCCTCATGAGTTTCCATGACCTATCTGTGAAATCACCATTGTCTGTCTCCACATCACTACAGGACGTAATTCTAAAAAGAGTTGCAATTATCAAAAACAACAATCAGAAAAGAACTTGTGTCCTCAGAAGCCATCAGAGTAACATTTTGAGTGCACAGTAATAGTGACTGATGTGTTTATTAGTGCTATGATTAATACAAACCCATACCCGTAGTTTATGCAAAGAGCAGACCATTTAACAAATGCCCTTTTTTTGCCTGGAGTGCAAGGACTCTGGATTGTTTTAAAAAGACAATGCACCAGAGAAGAAATTCAGCAATGAAATTAAAATTACATCAACCATAAAGTGATTAAATTTAGTAGAATAAATGTACTCCATCCTACCTTTGCAACATATTTATTGAATGGACAATTGCCATTTAGCAATATGCTCTGGAGAAAAAGAAACCTCATTTATCTAATGAATTGCATGCTAGTTCAGCATCTTTAGGTAGAAATTGATCTCAATATATGTTTATTTCACAACAGAGCACAGTATTCATAGGAAGCGTGCTTATACTGTTTGTTTTAGATGGTTACCATCTAGTGCCTATCACCATTAGAAAACACAAAAAGGAACAATTCAGATTAAAAGAGATGACTGAAAATTTTAGAGAACTTTTCAGATTTAATTATATAGTAGAGACTTTTTACTTGATCCCAGTTGTGTCTGGTTTAATAATCACCCAATATAATGTAGTCCTAATAAATTTCCACAGTGACTGAAAGGTGTCGGGTTCTGTTAACAAGCTAGAAACAGAGTGATCATCATGAAACAGGAGAAAATGAAGTTTTTGAGTTAGGTGCAAATAAACTTCATTTAATGTTTTTAATATCAGCAATCTGGGTCCATAGATGGATACCCAAACACAAATATTTTTAAGATAAAATAAGTGCATTACAACCAGATATACGCAAACTTTGCAATCAGTTAGTGCACAGTTACATAAATTCAGATAGAAATACCTTCAGTAATCTGCAGGATTAAATAAATATATATCATTCTCTGCTTTTCTGATCATATGTCTCATCACAGATATATATGACATTTATTTCCTCTAACCTTTTTCTTTCCTAAAAACATAGGTTTTACAGGCTCTGGCATTTAACTAATTTTTAACTAATAATAGTTTACCAAAACTCGTGTATTTTAAAGTACTTTGTATTCAATCTGTTCATCCTTACCATCACAAGTTGGGAGTGGGTGACTCCACCAGTGATTTTTTTCACATAGTAGAGGCTCCTCATGACTCAGCCTATAACCTGGATCACAACTAAATGAAACAGTGGAACCTATAGAGAAGTCATGTCCATAACGACGTCCATGCACTGGTATGCCAGGATCCAAGCA
>VXBU01008173.1:12105-32888 GCA_013400315.1 Bombycilla garrulus
TTCCCTTTTCATCTGTAATTAGTGCTATTCTACTCTTTAAACTCTGGTGACTTGCAATTCTTATAAGTTAGTAATTTGTCTCATGGATTAAAATCAAAGCCACAGGCATTCCCAGTATCAATCCAGGTTCTCCGACACCTCTGGCAAGGCTGAAAAGCCTCCTGAGCAGGGTTTGGATCATTCTGAGATGCCACAGGAACCCCCTGGTTTCCAACACGCTGTGACCCCAGCTCCTGGCACTGCTGTCCCCCCTCGCCGGGGCTCAGGGGTTTCAGAGGGGTTTGTCCCCTCAGAGTGGCACTGTCCTTGTCCCTCTGTCACCTGATCCTCCCTCGGTGCCGCCACATCCTCTGCAGCGCTGTGGCTTTGGAGCCCGCCCAAGGGAGCTGTGTCCTCTGCAAAATGTCAGCTCCGTGTTCCTCCCTTGTGCAAAACCGCTGGCAAACTCGGAATCAGAGGGGCAGAGATTTATTATTGCATTTCGGTTTGGTTCTGGTACTTTCACAATGCTTTCGACATCCGAGGGAATTTGGGTGTGCAGATCCCCCTGCTTAACAAGTCTGGCTGCTTCCAGGAGTCCTGCTGAAGGAAATGTGGGAATGCCACCCAGAGAATCTCTTGTCTCCTTTGCTCTATTGTGCTTTTTACATATTTATAAAGTATTCCATAAAAAAAAAGGAAAAATTCCAATTTCTACTTTGCCCAGTCATGTAGAGGAGTTTAAGGAAAACTCCCACTCCCTTGTTCTGCCAGCTTTCCTTCTCCTGACGTTTGAAGAAGCTCCTCATTATTCAGATATTAACTAATTAGCTCTTCACGTTAGCTCTGATTCTGGATAATTTTAATTTTGCACATGTGCTTAGCTGCAATCCAACCTCTTGAGTTTTCCAGGGCAGGATTTTTTTTGGCTTTTTATTCCTTGAAATTCTCCTCCGCTGCTGTTTAACCCCGGTGAGGGGGGTGAATGTTGAAATTCTCTTTTCAGAGTTACCTCAGAGCACAGCAATGGCTTCGGAGCAGCTTTTGCTGCCACCCACCAGCATTTAATGCCTTGAGCTGCTCCTCTGGAATTCCCTTTTTTGGGTAGGGAGGGACTGGAACCCCACACTGCTGCAGTTCCCTGGGATATGGGGTGGTAACAGTTTCATCCCTGCTCCCACCGATGTTTGGGAGTTTTATCCCATCATTAACACCTCGGGTGACCCTCTGGGAAGAAAATCCTTTGGCAAACCAAACCCTGAATCCTGGCACGGCTCCCTCATCTCCTCCAGAGCATTTTGTGGGGTTTGGGGTTGGGGCGGCACCGTCTGCCAGCAGTGGGATGGGGAGGAGGGGGATTCTGGGAATCCCTTCCCTGGGAGCTTGGCTCTGCTTCCCTTGGGCTGGCAGGTGACAAACTGGGCACCAGGGGTGGCACTGGGCTGGTCCCGCAGTGAGAGGTGGTGCCCTGCAGCTGCTGCTGTGCCCATCCCAAATCCAGGGTGGTGTTTGGGGACTGGGATGTCCCTGGGTCCCTCTGGAATCTCTGCTCGTGTGGCTCAGCTGTGACACCCCTGACCCAGGGCCAGGGCACTGCCTGTCCCCTGTCCGGCTCTGGGACAAGAGGGACACTGAGGAGCCGGGAAAAGGGGCTGGAGAATCCCTGAGGGAGCCGGGAAAAGGGGCTGGAGAATCCCTGAGGGAGCCGGGAAAAGGGGCTGGAGAATCCCTGAGGAGCTGGGAAGGGGCTGGAGAATCCCTGAGGGAGCCGGGAAAGGGGCTGGAGAATCCCTGAGGAGCTGGGAAGGCTCAGCCTGGAGAAAAGGAGGATCCAGAAGGGAAAAGCTCTGCAGCAGAGCCCTCCCCGAATTTCCTGCACTTTTCTTCCCCCTCACATTCTCTCCCCGCTTTTTGGTTTTCCCCTCATGGTGAGGGAGACCCTGAGGAGCTGGGAAGGGGCTCAGCCTGGAGCAAAGGAGTGCTGTGGGGTGACCCTTCTGCTGGACCCCGTCCTGCTCAGGGTGCTTCTACCTCCCAGGGCCAGAATTCCTTGAAAAATCAGGATCCAGGAGCCCGGGCTGCACAGGATTTCCTGTGGCTGTGCTTTCCAAAAGAACCTCCTTTAATAAATCTCTAGATGCAGCTTTAGGTCATTGTAAAGATTTATTTGGACGAAGCTCTGGAGGACAGGGTGGGATTGGTGGCGTCGTCCTGTGCAGGGTCAGGAGTTGAGTTTGTTGATCCTGGTGGGTATTTTCCAGCTCTGAATGATTCCCTGGTTTGTTGCGGTTGCCCAGGCTGTTTCAGGGTGAGGATCGTGCGCTGAACCTCCTCTCTCTGCTTCCAAATCCATTTTGTTTGGAAAACCCTCCTGGGGATGGTGGGTGGTGCTTCAGGCCCTGGCACAGCGGGAGCGGCAGGGCAGGGAATCCTCAGGAAGCTGAGGCTGCTCCCATTCCTGATTTCTGGGTGCCTTTGGGATTTTTAAAGTGAAAGATCCAAACCTGCAGAGGGGATTTTGCTTCTTGAACTCCCCTCTTCAAGGGACCTTGAAGAGCGTCAAGCTCCAACCTCTGCCAGGGCAGGGAATCTCCACAGTGTCCCAGGAATGCTGTGGAGTTTTCAGTGACCTTTTCATGATCTTGGCTTTGATTTCTTCTGCCTCTCCACCCAGCCAGGGCCAAGGATGCTGAGGGACAGGAATGTGGGGAGTGTGATGGATGTGAGATGGGACCAGGGCTCAGCTCTGCCCTTGCTTTGTGTTTCAGCCTCACAGAAAGAGCAAACAAATTCTCCTCCTTAAAATCTGTCACTGGTGGGAAGAGATTTCCCAGGTTTTCCCATAAAAGCTTCACTGGGAAGCTGAGTGTTGGTTTTTTTCTCTTTTTTTCCTGCCTGGCCATTCCAAAGGAGCAGCGAGGGGCAGGATGAGGCTCAGGAGGGTTTTTCCCTCTCCTGCTGAGCAGTGAACAGCTCCAGAGTAGAAGTTGCTGGATGTGTGGATCAGGGTTTTGGGGGATGGAATCCCAAGGGGATGGGAGCTGTGGATGAAATCTCCTGGGAGGAGTGAAACAGCGTTTTCCAGGTGTTGCTGTGCAGGTTGGGAATGTGGGATGTGCTGGAGCTGGGGATGGGGTTAGGATTGGCTGTGAGGGCTGGAGAGGTCCAGGAGTGGATCTGGGGTGTTGTGGGCTGGAATAGGAATGGAGGAACCTCAGGGCTTTCCAATCCAGGGGGAATTCTCCTGTGCTCCTTGGAAACCAGCGTGGTGGGGTTTCCTGCAGGAGGGAGGAGCTGCCTGTGGGAAAAACAAACTCCGTGCTCAGCTCCCTCAGTAAGGACAGAAAATCCCTGAGTGACCCTTGAATCTTCCAGATTTCCCTGCTCATCATCCTGAGGATGGCTTGGAGGGAACTTAAAGCTCATTTATTCCCCCCCATCCATGTTCAGGGACTATTCCCACTGTCCCACGTGGATCCAGCCTGGCCTGGGACATTCCAGGGATCCAGGGGCAGCAAATCTGGGAATTCCAGCCCACACAGGAATTCCTAATTCCCAAGATCCCAGCCCAAGCTCCCCTTTCCCACTGGGATCCATTCCCTGGCTCCTGTCCCTCCAGGCCTTGTCCCCAATCCCTCTCCTCTTCCTCCTTGTCCCCGCAGTGCAATTCTCATAAAGCAGGGTTTGGGTTTGAGTTTCTCCCTGACAAACCCCACCCCGAGTTGCTGCTGTCCCTGGGGAGCAGAGCTCCAGGTGCTGCCCTGGGCCACACAAACCCTCTCTGGCAGAGAATTCCAAAATAGGCTCTGGAAGGGAGCGCGGGGATGACGCATCCCTGGAGTCCGTAAAACTCGTCAGGGCTGGCTGGGTTTTTATAAAATTCCTCAAATATTATCCTGCAGCTCAAGGGGGGGGCAAATCTGCTGCTAAAAATAGTGGTGGTAGGAAAAACTCAGCAGTTCTTTGGGCCTGATGGCTGTAAAATGTTGAATTGTTACACTTAATCTTCATTGCCGGGTTTTATTTCTTAACCTTAATTTATGGCAGTGTGGATTAATGACTAAATATTCTCTCCTGGGAAGCAAAATCTAATTTAATTCCCCTTTGTGTCTCCCTAATAATGGAAATGCATGCAAAATAACCTTGAAATAAAATTGTGTTTCCTTATTTTCCCTAAAATCACCTGTCTGTGGAGGTGAGGTTATGGCTTTTGAGCATCTAATTCCCAATCATTCCCATAGCTGGGATGTGGGCTGCAGCTTTGGTTTCTAGGTTTTCCCTCTTGAATGGATCTTTGTGTCTTTCCCAGGATAAAGTTTAGGTCCTCCAGGTTAAGAGCAAAATCAGAATTATTTTTTTTCTTCCTAATTTTTAGCACTGAGAATCTTTGTCTTTCCCAGGACAAACTTTAGGTCCTCCAGGTTAAGAGCAAAATCAGAATTATTTTTTTTCTTCCTCATTTTTCTTGCTCAGATTTGG
The DNA here is from genome assembly GCA_013400315.1 of Bombycilla garrulus. Taxonomy (NCBI): domain Eukaryota; kingdom Metazoa; phylum Chordata; class Aves; order Passeriformes; family Bombycillidae; genus Bombycilla; species Bombycilla garrulus. The sequence goes on from VXBU01008173.1 coordinate 16,564, forward strand.
CTCTGCTCCAGGAGTCTGATTTGCAGGATGTTCTGTTAAATTGTGCTGCAAATTTGGCTTGTTAAAATAAGTTTTATGGAAAACTTTCAGTAATAATGGAGTTAAAAGGAAAAATATGAGGGGTGTTGGTGCTTCAGAGCCTGTTTTGCTCCCTGACCATCCCCAGACTTTTAGAAGGAATCACAAGAAGCCCTGATTTAATTTTCCCTGGGGTTAAACTGTGGAGCAGAGGCTGCAGGCAGTGCCCAGGCCAGGAAAAGAAATGGAAGCTGGAAATAAAAGCAGGAAGTGTGAGTGGAGATCCAGCCTTGCTGTGAAAAATAACTCAGGCTGGCCGGGAGGGCAGCAAAATAAAGATAGCAGGGACAGAAAGGATCCCAAACTAAGGGAGCAGAGCTCAGGGAAGGTGTTGGCAGTGGGAATTCTGTGTGGAAATCCCGGTGATTTTGTGTCTGGGGCTGGTGGGGTGAGGACAGGAGGAGGTGGGAGCAGCCCTGCAGAGGGGTTTGGGATGTGCTGGGTGAGGCTGGAATGGCCCTGGGCTGATCCCAAAGCAAAGGTGGGAATTCTGTCCCTGTGCCCCTCAGGTGAGGCCCCACCTGCAGAGCTGCCCCAGCCTGGATCCCAAATCCAGGAGAGAGCCCAGAGGAGGCCCTGGAGCTCTGGGAGAGCTGGGAATGTTCCCCTGGAGAAGGGAAAAATCCAGGGAATCCTCAGAGTCCCTGCAGGGGCTCCAGGAGAGCTGGAATTGGGGACAAGGCCTGGAGGGACAGGAGCCAGGGAATGGATCCCAGTGGGAAAGGGGAGCTTGGGCTGGGATCTTGGGAATTAGGAATCCCTGTGTGGGACAGGGAATCCAATCCCAGGATTCCTGTGTGGGATGTGGAATGGGGCACCCCAGGATTCCTGTGTGTGACGTTGAATCCAATCCCAGGGTTCCTGTGTGGGACATGGAATCCAATCCCAGGATTCCTGTGTGGGACAGGGAATCCAATCCCAGGATTCCTGTGTGGGATGTGGAATGGGACACCCCAGGGTTCCTGTGTGGATGTGGAATGGGACCACCCAAGGGTTCCTGGGTGGGACATGGAATCCAATCCCATCAGGGCACCCCAGATTCCCTGGAAGGTGGAATTCCCACCGCAGGGATCCGGGGTGGGCAGAGGGACGAGCCCCTGGCGGGCAGGAAGGTGGGACTCAGGAACGCTCCGTGTCCCGATCCTATCAGCAGATCTATTTTTGCACATCCTGTGCCGGGGCTTTTTTGGGTTTTTTTCCAGCTGGAAGCGGCGTCCTGCCGTGTTTTTCCCTTTGCCCACTTCCCAAACAGGAAAAGTCCGGAGTTTATTTTTTCCTCTCGAGGAAAGCACCGGAACTGCCCCGAAGGGCACCGAGTGGGACGGGCCAGGGATGGAAAATGGGATTTGGCTGCTGCACCTCCGCCTGGGATAGGCTTGGGGGAATGAATTCCACAGGTCTGTGGCTCCTGTCTGTAGCCACCTTTGCTTGGAGGTGCTGTGGTTTTGGAAGCTGATTTTTGGGGGAAAATTCTGGGATCAGAGGGGTCATTTCCTGGTGATGTGGTTTGGGTGGAATTCCCTTTTCCTGGATGCTGGGATTTCCCCAGGGAGTTCCCTCTGATCCAGAAGCATCTCTGAAGCAAATGATGGAGCAGATCCCAGTTCTGCAGCACCCCTCACCTCCCCCTTTCCCTGGCTGAAACCAGAATTCCAGTCAGGTTGAAATCCCGTGAAATGAGCTGTGTGCACTCTTAGGAGCAGGAATTCCTGGATGGATTCAGGATAACTCTCCCTGCTCTGGGAAACCAGAATTCCAGTCAGGTTTAAATCCCATGAAATGAGCTGTGTGCACCTTTTGGAGCAGGAATTCCTGGATGGATTCAGGATAACTCTCCCTGCTCTGGGAAACCAGAATTCCAGTCAGGTTTAAATCCCATGAAATGAGCTGTGTGCACCTTTTGGAGCAGGAATTCCTGGATAAATTCAGGATAACTCTCCCTGCTGTGGGAAACCAGAATTCCAACCTGCTTTAAATCCCATGAAATGAGCTTCGTGCACCCTTTGGAGCAGGAATTCCTGGATAAATTCAGGATGATTTTCCCTGCTCTGGGAAACCAGAATTCCAGTCAGGTTTCAATCCCATGAAATGAGCTGTGTGCACCCTTTGGAGCAGGAATTCCTGGATAAATTCAGGATGACTCTCCCTGCTGTGGGAAGTTCCCAGTGTGTGTGAGGGAGTTCCATGGCCTGGAAATGCCTGGATCTGGTGATAAGGAGCAGCTCCAGGAGCTCAGCACTGCTGGGGGCGTGGGGCTGGAGGACACAAATTCCGTGCACAATTCCTTTGTTTTCCACGCGTTGTTGTTGTTGGTTTTTTGTATTTTTTTTCCCCCTTCTCCTTAATTTTCCCTGTGGGGACCCCGAGGGCTTTGAAGGGAATTGGCTGCAGGCCTGAGGCAGGAGATGTTGCCTTTTTAAAATTCCTTGTGCACTATCAGCTGGACACAGCATCCTCGGCTTCCTGTCCCGGGGCAGGAGCTGGGAGGGAGAGCTCTCCAGGAATCCTGGCACAGCCGTGATGTGTCCTTGGTGTTTGTGGTGTTCCTGGAATGCTCCCCAAAGAGGGCTGGGAGTATCCAGGGGGAGTTTGGGATCTGGCTGCTGCCGCACCCCTGGATTTGTTGGGGTTTCTTTGGTCGGGGTTCAGGGGATGATCCCAAATCTGCGTTTGGGGAAAGGGAGCCAGAGCCGGGAGCTGCTGGGCTGGGGGAGCTCAGAGCTCTGCCTGGGGAGGAGAAATGATCCCTTCAGTTCATGGGGTCACAGAGCAGCCCGGGAAAGGGATTTGGGATGTGCTGGGTGAGGCTGGAATGGCCCTGGGCTGATCCCAAAGCAAAGGTGGGAATTCTGTCCCTGTGCCCCTCAGGTGAGGCCCCACCTGCAGAGCTGCCCCAGCCTGGATCCCAAATCCAGGAGAGAGCCCAGAGGAGGCCCTGGAGCTCTGGGAGAGCTGGGAATGTTCCCCTGGAGAAGGGAAAAATCCAGGGAATCCTCAGAGTCCCTGCAGGGGCTCCAGGAGAGCTGGAATTGGGGACAAGGCCTGGAGGGACAGGAGCCAGGGAATGGATCCCAGTGGGAAAGGGGAGCTTGGGCTGGGATCTTGGGAATTAGGAATTCCTGGGTGGGCTGGAATTCCCAGATTTGCTGTGGATCCCTGGATCCCTGGCAGTGCCCAAGGCCAGGTTTGGATCCCTGGGACAGTGGGAATGTCCCTGCCATGGATGGGTGGCACTGGATGGGATTTAAAGTCCTTTCCCATCCAAACCTTTCCAGGTTTCCATGAATCCAATCCAGGGTTCTGTCAGTGATTTAATTCATGTAAACCCCTCAGTGTTTAAACCCAGCGTTCCCTGCCTGTGGATCCTGGGGAAGATTTCCTGTTTATTTCTGGATCATGGGATGTTCTGAGTTGGGAGCGAGCTCAGCGATCAATTCCTGCTCTTAAATGTCTCAGCCTGGGCCTGAACCCCCAACCAAGCCCGTGCCAGGCTCCAAAACTGCCCTGAATTATCCTTAATGTCATTTATTTTAAATTCTTTGTCCTTGAATCCTCCGAGAGCCACCTGCATTCCCAGTCCCTGGGTGAGCTCATCCTCCCTCTGTGGAGCAGCGCTCCCCAGCCCGGGCTCCCTGACGGAAAATCCATTTATTTTCTGGGCTGTTTGCAGGGGATTTGGGATTCCCTGGAGCTGTGGCCATTCCCAGCCCACACCACGGACAAGCTCCCTGTGGATTTGTGCTCGGAATTTCCAACAAGGGCTTTTAATTAAGATTTCCTGTGGTGAGGCTGTCTGGGCCAATAACAGCAGAGATAAATTGGAGTTAAAATCCTCTCGGATGCTCTTGGCACTCGTGGGGCCTTCACACCAATGAGGAAATCCTTTTTTCTTGGATCCTTGGCACAACTGGATGAAATCCCAGCATTTCCTGCCACAGGCTGTGTTTCAAGACCCTCAGACCTGGCTTTTAATTATCCCGATTTAATTTTGGCCCTGTTTTGTGGTCAGTCCGGGCCATTAATTGCTCAGAATTAAGAGGTGGTTTGTGGGAAGCAGGAATAACTGTGGATGTGGCTCCCGGGGATTCTCCTTATGGACGTGTCCTGCTGAGGGATGAAATGGGGTTTTTGCTGCCAAGAAAAGCAGGAATTCCTTCGGTTCCCTGTGGAGCAGAGGTGAGGGATGGGAATCCAGGCTGGCAGTGCTGGGGGAGGGTTTCCAAAGTGCCTGCAGGGAAGGGAGGGAATTCCTGCCCCAGATACATGGATTTCTGTATTTCTGTCTGGGGAACCCTTCTCCTGGGATTTCCTGGGCTGCTCTAGGGAGGCTCGGGATAATCCCAGACCTTGGCACGAGCTGGGGCCTCATTAACTCCGCGTGGTTTTAATTGGATCTGGGATTGGCCGAGTGCCCCTGGGCCTGGAAGGGCTGAGCAGGGCAGGACTGGGCTTGGACTGGGTTTGTACTGGCACTGGATTGAGTCTGGATTGAGTCTGGATTGGGATTGGGCTTGAATTAGGCTTGGATTGACCTTGGACTGGGATTGGATTGGGATTGGATTGATCTTGAATTGAGCTTGAATTAGGTTTGGATTTACCTTGGACTGGGATTGGATTGGCCTTGAACTTGGATTGGGATTTGATTAGGGTTGGACTGGGTTTGAGTTTGGATTTTATTGAATTTGGATTGGATTGGGTTTGGGCTTGGACTGGGATTGGATTTGGTTTGGTTTGGGATTGGTTTGTGATTGGATNGACTGAGTTTGGATTGGGTTTGAATTAGGTTTGGATTTACCTTGGACTGGGATTGGATTGGGATTGGATTAATCTTGAATTGAGTTTGAATTATGCTTGGATTTACCTTGGACTGGGGTTGGATTTGGATTGGATTGGCCTTGGACTCGGGTTGGGATTTGATTAGGGTTGGACTNAGCTGGGGCCTCATTAACTCCGCGTGGTTTTAATTGGATCTGGGATTGGCCGAGTGCCCCTGGGCCTGGAAGGGCTGAGCAGGGCAGGACTGGGCTTGGACTGGCACTGAATTGGGCTTGGACTGGCACTGAATTGGGTTTGGACTGGGTTTGTACTGGCACTGGATTGAGTCTGGATTGAGTCTGGATTGGGATTGGGCTTGAATTAGGCTTGGATTGACCTTGGACTGGGATTGGATTGGGATTGGATTGATCTTGAATTGAGCTTGAATTAGGTTTGGATTTACCTTGGACTGGGATTGGATTGGCCTTGAACTTGGATTGGGATTTGATTAGGGTTGGACTGGGTTTGAGTTTGGATTTTATTGAATTTGGATTGGATTGGGTTTGGGCTTGGACTGGGATTGGATTTGGTTTGGTTTGGGATTGGTTTGTGATTGGATTTCCCTGGAGCGAAGCCTTGGGGAGGTGACCCAGCCCCTGCTGTCCCTCCCCGTCCATTCCCAGGATCCGGAGCGTGGCTGCTGTGGGGTTGCAGGGTTTGGGGGATTTGGGATTTGGGATTTGGGTTCTTTGTCACTGGGACCTCGCCTGTGAGGGCCATGGAATGCTGAGCCTGGAGCAGAGAAGGACGGGGCTGAGGTTCCTTCTGCTCAGTTTGGATTCAGGAATGTCCATCATGGAAACAGGGATTTCCTTTTGCCATGGAGTCCTGGGATGGTTTGGGTGGGAAGGGACCCTAAATCCCATCTGGATCCCACTCCAGAGACACCTCCCACCATCCCAGGGGATCCAGCCTGGCCTTGGGCACTGCCAGGGATCCAGGGGCAGCCACAGCAAATCTGGGAATTCCAGCCCACACAGGAATTCCTAATTCCCAAGATCCCAGCCCAAGCTCCCCTTTCCCACTGGGATCCATTCCCTGGCTCCTGTCCCTCCAGGCCTTGTCCCCAATTCCAGCTCTCCTGGAGCCCCTGCAGGGACTCTGAGGATTCCCTGGATTTTTCCCTTCTCCAGGGGAACATTCCCAGCTCTCCCAGCCCTGCAGCAGCTCCGGGGCTCCTCTGGCCTCGTTCCTACAAATCCACATTTTCCTTGCACAATCCCTGCCCACGGGCTCTCCCCTCCAGGGTTTGCGTTTCGCGTTCCCCGAGTTCTGAGCCCGGACTGGAAGATTTAGGATTTCCTCTGGTGCCATCCAGTGGCAAAACCCGGCATCGTGGTACTGACCTGGTTCGCAGTTCGTTTCCGTGAATTAATTTTTGTGGTTTACAATTAATTGCCATCATTTGCAATTAATTTCCGTGGCTCACAATTGATTTCCATGATTTAGAATTAATTTCTGTGGCTTACAATTAATTTCTGTAGTTTACAACTAATTGCCATGATGTATAGTTTTTTTAAGTGGTTTACAGTTACTTGCCATGATTTACAGTCAATTTCCATGGTTCACAATTAATTTTGGTGGTTTACAATTAATTGCCATGATATGTAGTTTCTTTTAAGTGGTTTACAATTGATTGCCATGGTTCACAATTAATTTTGCTGGTTTACAATTAATTGCCATGGTTCACAATTAATTTTGGTGGTTTACAATTCATTGCCATGGTTCACAATTAATTTTGGTGGTTCACAATTAATTGCCATGATATGTAGTTTTTAAGTGGTTTATAATTAATTGCTATGGTTCACAGTTAATTTTGCTGGTTCACAATTAATTTTGGTGGTTTACAATTAATTTCCATGGTTCACAATTAATTTTGGTGGTTTACAATTCATTGCTATGGTTCACAATTAATTTTGGTGGTTTACAATTAATTGCCATGGTTTACAGTTAATTGCTGTCATTTACAATTAACTGAGCCCTTGGTGAAGCTTTGCAGGGGGCTCAGTGATCAGGAGCTGCAGGTTGATCCCAGAGTTCCTCTGAATTCCTAAAATTCCCAAATTCTACAAAAATCTCCCAGATTCTGCTCCTCCTCCTCCCTCTGCCCCTTGCAATTACCTGTAATTATAAATTAATATAAAATACATCACGGGAACAGCCCAATTATTGCTTTTTTCTTTGCTGCACCGTTTTGTTGTGAGGGAATGGGATTTGCCCCGTGAGGTAAATTTGGGATTGCTGCTCAATAAAATGCTGATTTTTGTGGAAAATTTTGAAAAAAAAAGGAGTTATGATCCCAGGTTTCTAATTTGAACCTCTGGCAAAGCAGATTTTGGTGGCTGAGAGGATTTTTGGCCACGCTCCCCCTTCCAGTGAGGCTCTGAGCTGCTCTCCCTGATTTCTTCTTGCTCTGGGTTTTAGGGAGATTTTCATCCTCCAATTTCAGGATGTCCAGGGGTTTTTTAGGTGGTGCAAGTGCCTGATTTTCCCTTGGCAAACAATCCTGGTGTTTGGGGACAGCCCCTGTGCCTCTGCGATCCCCTTTTACCCCTCTCCAAATCCAGGAGCACCAGAGTTTGTGCCCCAAATCCTGAGGGTGGGAGTTTCCAGGAGGGGCTCATGAAAAGGGTGAAAAATCAGTGAAAAATCCTCTTTATTTCATCCTGGGCTGGGGCAGTGCTTGCGATGTTTGGAGAGGAGAAAAAGGAGAAATTTCCGAAGGGGAGAGGAAACCTCTGGAAGTGGATCCTGGATGTATCCATAGGCTTCAGCCCTAAGAATGCTAATTTTTATAGTTTTTATAAATTATTTTAGAATTTTGTTTTTATAAATATTTTTTATTACTTTTATAATATTTAGGTATAATACCAAGCTGTTCTAGCTCTCCAGAGAGCATAGAATGTTTTTTTTTTCCCTCTCCTGTGATTTTCCTGCTGGTTTGGGGCTGTCCCTGCTGGATTTCCCCCTCTCCTGTGTTTTTCCTGCTGGGGAAAAGCCCAATGTCATAAAAACTGGAATCTCCCACAAGAATATTAAATTATTTATTTAGAAATAGCTCCCGGTTTGTTTTGGGGTGCTCAGGAGTTGTTGCTGCATCCCAGGGTGGTTGATCCAGCCTGGAATCCCCTGGATTCCCTCCTGCCCTTTCCTTGAAGGCATCCTGGGAGCTGCCCAAACCCTCCAGAGAGAACATCCCGAGGCTTTAAAGTGACAAAAAAGAGCCAAGGTTAATGAGAATGGAAACTGGGTAATGAACTGCTTTAATTAGAGGAAGGCAATTTAGAGGGAATGAGTGGAACTGGTGAAGAACAGACCCCAAGCTCTGACCTGGGGATGTGGGAGGCACTGGCAAAGCTCAGGCAAGGCTTTTTATTCCTCTTTATTGATTGATTGATTTGTTTATTCATTCCTATTCCTTGGAAAAGCAGCACTGCTGGAAAATAAGGATTAGGACAACCTGTCTCTGGTTTTGCCCTGTTCTGAAGCTGCTTTCCCTGTGGTGCTGTTGGTTTTGGGGCTGGGAGTGAATTGATGGAATTCTAAAATGGATTTTAGGCTCTGAGGTGGAGCCCAGCCACGCTGCCGCAGTGTCCAGGTGTATCTGAGGTGTTTTGGCCAGTGTGGGATGTTCTGTGGGGGTTTTCTGGCTGGGATTTGCCTGCCTGGTGCTCTGGGTTTGGGGTTTCCTTCCCATCCGAGTTCCCAGTGAAGGTGACGCTGCTGTGGTTTCACAGAGTGGGGTGCCCCCAGGAAAGCTCAGAGTTCCACTGCAGGCCAGGATGAGAATCCCCCAGGGCAGAGCAGGACAGCTGATTCCCCCTGTGCTCTGTCCCAAACCCCACAGCTGATCCCCCTGAGCTCTGTCCCAAACCCCACAGCCGACCCTGCTCCGATGTGCTCTGTCCCTCATTCCAAACCCCACATCCAATCCCTCTCCATCCCCCTGGTGTGTCCTGTCCTGTCCCAAACCCCACAGCTGATCCCCTCACTGTCCCCTGTCCCAAACCCCACAGCTGATCCCCTCACTGTCCCCTGTCCCCAGCCGTGCAGGGACACCCAGCTGAGCCGCAGCAGGACATTTGTGCTGCTCTCCATCCCCATTCTCCTGTTCCTGTGGCTCCGTGGCTGCTCCTGACTTGGACACTTCTCCCAACTGTTGTCCCACATTCCAGACCCCGGAGGAGCCACGTGTGAGGGCATTTGGACATCCCGGAGCCACGTGTGCCTGGGGTCTGGATGTTCCACACCCCAGAATTGTGTGTGACCAGGATCTGGACATCCCAGAGCCATGTGTGCCTGGGATTGGGGTGTTCCACACCCCAGAATTGTGTGTGATGGGGATCAGGGTGTTCCACACCCCAGAACTGTGTGTGACCAGGATCTGGACATCCCAGAGCCACGTGTGACCGGGATCAGGGTGTTCCAGACCCTGGAGCTGTGTGTGACTGGGATCTGGACATTTTAGACTGACATGTGACCAGGATCTGGATGTTCCAGACCCCAGAGCCGTGTGTGACCAGGATCTGGATGTTCCAGAGCCCGGGGCCGCGTGTGACCGGGATTTGTCCCGGATTCCTTCTTGGATGTGAGCGGCGTTGTTTACAGGCATTGAAAGATGATTCATCCCCGCCTTAATGCTCCCCAGCTTGGCCACGCTGGAATTTCTCTCGCCTGTTCCTTCCCTGCCTACACATGGCTCCAATCAAGTGTCCTTCCAGGCTTTTGTTCCTGGGAATTGTTTCCATTGTCCTCCCGAGAAGGGGAGAGCAGCTGCAAGTTCAGCTCCAGCCACCTCTCCCCGTCCTCGGTGCTGCTCTGCTCTCCCTGCACTGGGCTCGTTCCTCCCGTTCCTGGCTCTTCTGGAAGCTGGACGTGGATTTGTTCAAGCTCTTCTTAATGGCTTTGAGCATCTGAAATTCCTTCTTTAATGGGGACATTCTGGGCTGTTCCATGATGTTGTTAATGAGGGGAATTATCCCTGGTTTCCTTCCCACGAGGAGGAGCTGGATCCCGTTCCAGAGGTGGCTGTGGCTTTCTGGGGGCTCTGTTTTTCCGCTGATTTATGGTCTGAAGGTGTTTTATTGTCACCCATGAACTCTTCAGGAGACTCTGGGTTATTTTTCCGGGGGGCTCAGGGAAGCTGTGGCAGATCCCTGGCAGTGCCCAAGGCCAGCTTGGAGCCACCTGGGACGTTGGGAGGTGTCCCTGCCACGGAATGAGATGATCCTTCGGGTCCCTTCCATGATTTTAAGCCCTGATCTTGTGCCAGTGAAATTGGAGGTTTTGGGGAAGTTGGGATGTGTCTGTTGCCATCAGTGAAAGTTGAGTTGGGTCGGTATAAATCCTTGGAATTCCCGGCAGGATTTGATTGCCAGAGTCATCAGTTCTGCCAGCTCCGGGAGCACTGGTGAGGATCAGGGCGGTTTCCAAAGAGCTCCAGCTCTCCTGGAGTTGAATCTGTGGAAAAGGGGATTTTGGGGAGCTCCAGTTGGCTCCTCCAGGTTTTTGGGGAGATGTCTGGTCTCCATGGCAGCAAACGCAACCCTTTCGTGTTGGTGTCTTTCCCTTTCGTGTTGGTGTCTTTCCCTTTCGTGTTTTTTTCCTTGGTATTTTTCTTGTTTTCTACTATATTCATTTTTTATTATAAAAAACATTAACTACTCACATTCTTGCAAGCACAGCGAAGGCCATAGACCTAGACCATGACTTTTACGAAGTTTGTTATATTCTAAAAGACAACTATTATAAAACTTATATCAAACTTGCTTAGCTATAAAATAATTTAAAATTGGAACCCTTAGTTTTAGGGCAGCCTGGGCTGGATGGGGCTCTGTGCGTGCCCTGGGGACGGGGAGCTGTGTGGGGACATTCTGTGACCCCGGGGGAGGATCTGAGGGCCGGGCGGGCGCTCCTGGGCTGGCACGGAGGAACTGGTCAGCAGAGTGCCTCGGTGGCCAGGGAGGGTGGCCCGGTGGCCAGGATCGGGGACAGTGTGGGCAGCAGGAGCAGCGAGGTCACTCTGTCACTGGGAGGAGCCCCTCGAGTGCTGGGCCCGGTTTTTGCCCTCAGGTTGGGCAGGAGCTGGAGAGACTTGAGGGCAGCGAGGCTGTGAGGGGCTGGAACACAAACCCTGAGGGAGCTGGGGGTGCTCAGCTGGAGACAAGGAGACTCAGGGGTGCCCTCATCACTCCCCACAGCTCCTGCAGGGTGGCTGCGCTCAGCTGGGCTGGGGCTCTGTCTGCAGAACTGACACAGCCAGGGGACACAGCCTCAGGGTGTGACAAGGGAAATCCAGGTTGGATATTGGGAAGAAGTTCTTCCCAGAAAGGTGATAAAGTTCTGGAATGGCTGCCCGGGGAGGTGCTGCAGTCACCGTCCCTGGATGTGTTTAACAAAGCCTGGATGTGGCTCTGGGTGCCAGGGTTTGGGTGAGGAGCTGGGCACGGCTTGGACTCGATGGGCTGGAAGGTCTCTTCCAACCTGGGAATTCTGGGATTGTGTGTGAATTTCCCTGGCACAGCTGCAGGCAGAGCATGGATCCATCTGCTGTTGGGAGCAGGAGCTGCATTGGGCCATCTCAGACAGCTTCTGCCCAGGAGAGACCCTGGTGTGACCCTGATCCTGACCTGGGTGCTTCCCGAGGAGGGAGCTGAGAGCGCTGGGACGGGGCTGTGGCGCTGGGCAGGGAGGCTGTGCCTTCCTCTTCAAACCCCTGGATGAGCGGATCCCTGGACGAAGAAATTCCTTTCTGAGCGGATGCCTGGCTGAGCAGATCCCTGGATGAAATCCCCCCGTGAGCAGATCCTTGGCTGAGCAGGTCCTGGGTGCTGCTGGTGCTGTCCCTCGCTGGACGAGCTCCATCGGTTTTGTGGTGCTGGGTGTTTAACCCCGGGCACGTCCCGAGGTTTTGCTGGATACTGGGACAGCATTTCCTCCCAGCACAGAGGAGGGGGCGAGACCTCGAGCCAAGAATGCTCCGAAAAAACCAAAATCGGCTCCTTTGAACAATGTGTAAGACAACAGAGCGGCTTTGCTGGCGGGGAAGGAGCTTTTAATGGGCAATAACGCAGCGGGAAGAGACCCTGGAATTGTCCTGTGGGAAGAGGATCCGTAAAACCCTCGGGGAGCTGGAAGTGCATTGGGATGAGGCTTCCTTCAGCTCCAGAGCCTGCAGAGGGGTTTGGGATGTGCTGGGTGAGGCTGGAATGGCCCTGGGCTGATCCCAAAGCAAAGGTGGGAATTCTGTCCCTGTGCCCCTCAGGTGAGGCCCCACCTGCAGAGCTGCCCCAGCCTGGATCCCAAATCCAGGAGAGAGCCCAGAGGAGGCCCTGGAGCTCTGGGAGAGCTGGGAATGTTCCCCTGGAAGGGGGGTCGGGGTTGGGGCTGGAATTGCCTTCCCTGGAAGTGACAGCAGGGCCTGGGACGGGGTTTGCTGTCCCCACCGTGGTGCTGGGTTATGGGATGAGCTGAGGATCTCCGAGCCTTTTCCAGCCTCGATCATTCCATGTTTTCAGAGCTGAAGGCTTTCCCTGTGCCTTTGTGCTGCCCTTGTTCTCCTCAGCCCTTTCCCTTCGCGTCTAAACCCAATTCCTTTGGTTTTTTGTGGATCAGCAAATGAGGAGCTGTGGCTGTGGGGGATTTAGGGTCTCTCCTTCCTCCCCGATCCCTTGGGATTCCTGATCCCTCTCCTGCCGTTCCCCTGTGCCCGTGCTGCCCTCTGGAATCGCTCCCAGTTCCCAGTCCCCGTTCTTCCCTCAGCTGTGGCGGTGCCGCCATCTTCCCAGCACCCGCTGGCTCCGCATTTCCCAATTTCCTCCAAAAACCGCGGAGGAAAAGCAGGCCCAGCTCAAACCCATGAGCAATCCCTGTTGAAAAGCTCCTCCTGGCTGAGGCCAGGCACATCCCGGGGGGTCTGGGCTGCTTTTTGAGGAGCACTTGGATGTGGTTGGTGGGAATTCCCTGTGCTGGAGCTGTGGGAACGCCCACCTGGGGCCGTTCCTGCCCGGAATCAGGGAATTCCGGGATCCCCGAGGATCCTGGTGGGATTAGCCTGGCAAAAACCAGCTTTAGTTTATCTTTGCAACTGCTTTGTTTTCTACCTGCAGCAATGGGCTAGCCCCGGTGTTGAGTGGAATTTTGTGGTGATTGGAATAATTGGGAGTTGGATGGGGAGGGAAATGGCTGTGGGAGAGTTGTGGCTGTGAGTGGGACAAATTCATTTATTGGGAATTCTTCTGATGGTAGTTTAGTTAGGATTGAAGGTTTTATGTCTTCCAAAAAGGACAAAAGATGGGGTTTTTTTCTGTATTTTTGGTGTAAGTGTGGACCTGTGTGGGTGACAGGACACAGTGGAGTTAGGTTTTGTGTTTAAATTGTGAGCTTAAATTTTGACCTTTAGTTCTGGGCTTAAATTTGGGGTTGATTTTTGGGCTTCAGTTCTGAAGCCTTAATTCAATTATGGGCTTAAATTTGGGGTTTAAGTTTTGAGCTTAAATTTCTGATACTGATTTTGATCTTAGATTTCTGGGTTTTAACTTTGAGTTGAAATTTTGGGCTTCAGTTTGGGGCTTAAATAAATTCTGTTGAATTGGCAGAAAACAAAGAGTGAATTCTCCAGGTAACCCAAGGTGGAGCCACCACTGTAGGAAGCCTTTGGATTGCTGATATCCCAGCTGGATAAACTTTGGGATCAGGAGGTTTAAACTCCATCCTAACCAGGCATTAATGTTAAAATCCCCTTTTTCCGTGGAGCTGTTGCCCCCCTCCTGAAGTCGCCGTTGTTTTTCTGCCGTGCTCAGTAGTTAATTTGTTTATTACAAAAGTTAGACTAAGATTAAACATACTGCTAATGCTTTTATGTAGCTTAATGGGAAGAAAATGTTTTGGAGGGACTCAAACCACTACAGAGATTTTAAAAGGGGGTAAAAAAAGCGAATTGAAGTGCGCAGCAGACTCAGGAATTTGTTCCTGTGGTAATTGGAAACAAAAGCCACTCGTGTGGCGCTGTCCCCAGCCTGTCCTCCCTGCCTCGTCCCAGAGCTCTTCCATTCCATCCCAGCAGATTTCCCTCTTGGAATTCCAGCTGAGCTGGGTCAGAGCGGGGTCAGCCCTGCCCGAGGCCCTGAGCTCTGACTGATGGCGTCAGGGAAGGGTTTGGGGCGTCAGGGAAGGGTTTGGGGCGTCAGGGAGGGGTTTGGGACCTCAGAGCCCTTCCAGTGCCACCCCTGACACCTCCCCCTGTCCCAGGGTCACTTCCAGGGATGGGGAATGTTCCTTGGAGCTGCCCAGGGAATGGGCACGGCCCCACAGCTCTGGGAGGGGTTGGACAGCACTCCAGGGATGCCAGGGTGGGAATTTGGGGGATCTGGGCAGGAAAAGGGGTCGGCTGAGGGATCCTTGTGGATCTTGGGTTATTCCATGACTTTCTGACCCCTGGCACAGGATTGGGATTTTGGGATTTCTGTGCATGATCCCTGTGGATCTCATTTTTTATTCCATGACTTTCTGACCCCTGACACAGGACTGGGATTTTGGGATTTCTGTGCATTATCCCTGTGGATCTCCGTTTTTATTCCAAGACTTTCTGGCTCTGGCACAGGATTGGGATTTTGGGGTTTCCGTGTGTTATCCCTGTGGATCCCAGGTTTTATTCCATGACTCTCTGACCCTGGCACAGGACTGGGATTTTGGGGTTTCTGTGTGTTATCTCTGTGGATCTCAGGTTTTATTCCATGATTCTCAGACCCTGGAACAGGATTGGGATTTTGGTGTTTCTGTGCATGATCCCTGTGGATCCCAGGTTTTATCCCATGACTCTCTGACCCTGGCACAGTGTCTGGGACATCCCATTCCCGACGCTTTGGCAGTTCCCTCTGCTCCAGCTTTGGTTTTATTTCCCCCTATTTTGGGGGATAAACTTTGCAGGAACTCCAGGCTGCACATGGGAGCTCCTGATCCGTTTGTGGCTTTCNATTTTCTCTGCAGATCTCAGGATATCCCATGACTCTCTGACCCTGGCACAGGATTGGGATTTTGAGGGTTCTGTGTGTTATCCCTGTGGATCTCAGGTTTTATCCCATGACTCTCTGACCCTGGCACAGGATTGGGATTTTGAGGGTTCTGTGTGTTATCCCTGTGGATCTCAGGTTTTATTCCATGATTCTCAGACCCTGGAACAGGATTGGGATTTTGGTGTTTCTGTGCATGATCCCTGTGGATCCCAGGTTTTATCCCATGACTCTCTGACCCTGGCACAGTGTCTGGGACATCCCATTCCCGACGCTTTGGCAGTTCCCTCTGCTCCAGCTTTGGTTTTATTTCCCCCTATTTTGGGGGATAAACTTTGCAGGAACTCCAGGCTGCACATGGGAGCTCCTGATCCGTTTGTGGCTTTCCTGGAGTGATTTTTTTTTTTCCAGTTTGACCTTTGAGAAAAAACCAAACCAAAACAAAAGAAAATGAAGTGGATTTTTAACGGATGCTGAAATTGTGAAACTTAACAACCCAATCCAAGGAATTTGAAAGCCCTTTTCCATAGTTTGGTTTAGTGAGTGCACTTCCAAACCCTAAAGCAGGGGATGTGTCAGTGAGCAGAGCTGCAGGGAGGAATTTCAGCCTGCTCTGGGTTCCCCAGCTCAGTGCCTGTGGGACAGCCCCACTTGCTCAGCTTTTCAATCAAAACCCTTTTTGTGGAGCAGCTTTTCCAACCAGTTTTGATGGCAAAGAAGGAAAAAAAACCCCAAAAAAGCAAAAAGCAGCCTCCAGGATGGTTTTGTGCAGCTCTGCCCCAGGCTGCTGTTAAAACCAGCAGAGGGAACAGTGTGGGTTTTGTGCCCACTTTTTATGGGGAAAGTCTTTTGATAAAAGATGGAGTTTCTGATGGTTAAAAGTGGATTTTATTTTCCTGGAGGATCAGGAGAGCTCAGAAGGGAAGAGCTTTCCATCATGTGCTGCTGTTTCCTTCCGGTCTGACACCAAACTTTCCTTTTTAGCCAAACTTCAGTGAGGAAAAAAACAATAAAATATTATAATTTCCAATACCAAAGGGTTTTAGCCGTCAGACATTTATTTCTTTCCTTTGCCACCTCCAAAGGGAATTTTGCCTGGAGGTCTTCAGGAATTTTGGGGAATTTTTTTCCCCCCTCGTTGTCAGGTGTTATGGGTTTATTTATTAAATTTTGATTTTTTTTTATTTTTTTTGTTAGGGAGCTAAGAATGTTATGGTTTGACACTAGTTAAAAGTTAGTGTATTTATAAAAATATATATTTTAAAATTTTTGCTGTGAGATAGGACTAAAAAAGGAGTATAATTATTTAAATTTAAAGTATAGAAAAGAAATTCTATTAATTAATATTAAAAGGAAGGGAAAAATAGAAATTAGAATGAAATTTTAAAATATTTTTACTGATTATTTTTATTGATAATATGA
>VXBU01008173.1:34351-53873 GCA_013400315.1 Bombycilla garrulus
TGCTGTGTGTCCATGGGGCATTTTTGGGGTCAGATTTTGGATTTTCTGGTAAATTCTGACAGTTAACGCAGGGAATGCTGAGCTGTGTGTCCTGAGGGCATTTTCGGGGTCAGATTTTGGATTTTCTGGTAAATTCTGACAGTTAAGGCAGGGAATGCTGAGCTGGGTGTCCATGGGGCATTTTTGGGGTCAGATTTTGAATATTCTGGTAAATTCTGACAGTTAACGCAGGGAATGCTGGGCTGTGTGTCCATGGGGCATTTTTGGGGTCAGATTTTGGATTTTCTGGTAAATTCTGACAGTTAACGCAGGGAATGCTGAGCTGTGTGTCCTGAGGGCATTTTCGGGGTCAGATTTTGGATTTTCTGGTAAATTCTGACAGTTAAGGCAGGGAATGCTGAGCTGGGTGTCCATGGGGCATTTTTGGGGTCAGATTTTGAATATTCTGGTAAATTCTGACAGTTAACGCAGGGAATGCTGGGCTGTGTGTCCATGGGGCATTTTTGGGGTCAGATTTTGGATTTTCTGGTAAATTCTGACAGTTAATGTGGGGAATGCTGAGCTGTGTGTCCATGGGGCATTTTTGGGGTCAGATTTGGAGCTGTGTGTCCAAGGGGTGTTTTTGGGGTCGGAGCGTGGCTGTTCCTGGCATCTAATGCTGGGAATGCTGAGCTGTGCGTCCAGGGGATGTTTTTGGGGTCTGATTTTTGAGGTTTTTTTGAGATTTTCGGGCTCAGAGCGTGGCTGTCCCCGCAGGTCTGTGTACGATGGGGAGGAGCACGGGCGCTTCATGGAGAAGCTGGAGGCGCGGATCCGCAACCACGACCGCGAGATCGAGAAGATGTGCAACTTCCACTACCAGGGCTTCGTGGATTCCATCACCGAGCTGCTCAAGGTCCGGGGGGAAGCCCAGAAACTCAAGGTGAGAGCAAATCCTGCCCTGGGCAGCTCTTTTTAGGTGGCACCATCTCAGGCACTCTGGGATTCTCTGGAATCGCAGCAGTCTTCTCCCCTTTAATCCCATTTAAAAAAAATAGATTATATTTATTTAATTCTTGCTGGAGCAGTGCTCATCAAAAATGTAACAATTATTTGGACCAGTGTGGTGCATTGAAAGCACCAAGAAAGTTAAAGCCAGGCCTGTTTTCATTAGGAAAAGTGCTTTTCCTCATGGATCTCATCCCAGTTTCTTGAGCTAAAATAGGTCTTGTGACCTTTAAAACTGTGCAGAAAGGTGGGATTTATCCAGTTCTTGGAAAAGTGTTCAGTAATGTGTGGAAAAAGAGAGTGTGGAGGAGGAGGGGGAAGGAAACTGGAGAGGCTTCAGGAGAAGGGAGCAGGAGGTTGGAAGTGTTTGGGGTCAGATGGGTTTGGGCTTCCAGCTTGGTCCTGTGCCATAAAATACAAGTATTCCAGATAAAATACAAAAATTCCAGCTATTCCAGGGTGTCTAAACCTGGTTTTCCTCCACAAATCCAACTGGGGCAGGGAGAGGCAGCTGGGCCGTCCCTTCCTGCAGGAACAAGGAATTTCCAACCTTTCCTGCTTGGAAATCCAAGAACGCTCCCAGAAGAGTCAGTTTGGGTCGTGTGGCTCCCACAAAAGTTGTGGGTTGTCCTCAGGACGAGCACAGTGAGATTTCCTGGCCGAGTGCAGCCTGTCCTGTGGGGAAGGACCTTCCTGGTGCTCAGGAGTGTGGGACACCATTCAGTGGGCCCTGGAAAAGCTGAAATTCTCAATCAAAACCTGTCAGAAACAGCAAATTTCCTGGAAAAAAAAAAGGAAGAACTCTAGGTCAAGGTGCTAAATGCTGCTTTAACTCATTTATTTGTGGATTTAAAGCTACCTGTGTCACTTCCCAGCAGGATTTTTACTTTGCACATCCAAATCTCCGTCCCAAAAATGGCTTTCCTCTCAGGAACACCTTCCTGAGGGACATCCTGAGGAGAATTCATCCAGCAATTCATTGCAGGATGAACCCATTGGAATTACCATGAAATAAACCCCTTTTTTCCCTTTTTTTTTTTTTGATATTTTCAAGGCATTGTTTCCAGCCAAGACTTGCACATTGTTTGTTTGCTCGGAGCTGGTTCCCATTCTGCCAGCAGCCCCTTTGTTGGTGGCTCACTGTGAAGCCCATCCCTGTCCCCTCAGGATCTCCCTTGATTTCCATGCCCTACGCGATCCATAAAACAGCACATGGCGAAAACATCCCCAGAAAGTCCTTTCTGAAAGGCCCAGCCCTCTTTGTGAGGCTTTCCCTGGGGAATCATCTGTGGATCGAGTGCTGAGAGTGGGTTTGGTTCCAGCCATTCATCCTGCATTTGATCTGGGCCTTTGAACCCGTGAGGAGCCAGGGGCCCTCCCTGCTCCGCTCCTCCCCTCGTGTGCTCCTGCCTTTGTCCTGCTTTGGGGCAAATCTGGCAGAAAACCTCCAAAGGGCTTTCTCCAGAAAGCCAGTTTAATCAGTCCTTCCCCATGCTGGTTCAGGAAAAGATTTTGTAGTGGTTTCAGTTGGCAAATTTCAGTTTATTCGTTATTTGTCGTGAGGTAGGGTTAGGAGAAAGGTGAGTAGGTTCAAACTTCTAATGAGTATAAAGAAAGCTTTTATTAATAAATTTGGAAAAGAGTAATAAGTAGAATAAAACCTTTAGATTACTTCTCTTTTCTCACAGACTTGTATTGCATTAATCAGTGCAAAACTAGCACAGATTTCCTTGGCGAAAAGCTGAAAAAAACCTGTTTATTTAACAGGCAAAGCACTCCCTAGCACAAAAAAAAAACTGAAAAATACTAAACAGCAGAACTTCTTGTTGCTTTGAAGAGATGACAAATTCAGAAAGCTCCTCTTGTGGGTTGCTCAGTCTGTCCCCAGTCCCTCCAGTGCTGGAAAATGCTGTGGCCCAACCACAGGTGGGAACTCCTGGTGTCTTCTGGGTTCTCAGTCCAGAGCAGGTTCAAACAGCTCCTAGAAAAGGAAAAACCACAGTCCAGGGAACTTCTCTGCCTCAGCCAGCCAGAAACTAACTAAAAAGCAAAGGAGAGCTCTCTCCACTGTAGACAGCAAGGTCTGTGAAGGGCAGATGAAACTCTTGTCTCCATGGTTTGAAAACAACCACCTCAGACATTCCATTCTTCTCCTTCTGCCCCTGCTGCATATAGAGGCTGATCTGGAAACAGAGAGTGGGTAGAATAAAGGATAAAAGGGATTTATTGCAAGGATCCAGCTTGGGCAGTGCAGGAACCCCTTGGTGCTGCACCCAAGTCAAACCCACAAATGGGCACAAAATGGCCGCCGGTCATGAGGGCTCACACTTTGATATGTATATATTAGATACATATAAATATAGAAATAATGAATATTATACACCCACAAATGGGCACAAAATGGCCGCCGGTCATGAGGGCTCACACTTTGATAGGTTTGGGTCCATCAGCACATTGGAGTTCATTGTCCAATTCCAGCTCCAGCTGATGAAGCTCCATCCTCCTTGTTCCCTCTCTTCCTTCACTGCTGTTTCCACTCCTGGGTCTAAAATTTGTCCTTGGTGCCCAGCTGGAAAGGAATTGTTTTGTGTCCCTGCTCTGTGTAGAGAGCTCCCCAACCCTGAATATGAAACCCAGAACTGCACACTGAACCAGCACGGAATGTGAAAAATATAAAAGCTAAAACTGAAGGCCTCACCCCCTTCACCCTCAGAGCCAGTCCCAAAGGTTTAACACTCGTTTCTGGGCTAACAGAAATGGGGGTCTGTTGGAAAAACCCAGCTCTACGGAGACAGGCCCACTAGGAGGTGTTTTAAAGATTAAACAATTTGAAAGATTAAAGGTGATTTAAAAGAGGATTTAAAGTCCTGTGCAAATGCATTTCTCACATCGATCCAATTCAGCATCACAGTCACCCCAGGCCAGGGCTGGTTTTTACAGGAATGTCTCTGGTGTTGGTTGAGGAGAGGTGCAGGTGTCACCCTCTGTCACTTGTGTCACCCTCTGTCACTTGTGTCACCCTCTGTCACTCTGTGGCACGTGGCCCTGGGGCTCTCAGGGTGGGGCTGGGTGGCCCCAGGTGAGCTCAGGCCTGCGCAGAACCTCGGGCTGTGCTGCAGGGAACAGGGACAGGAGGAGAGGGAACGGCCTCAGGGTGGGCCAGGGGAGCCTCAGGGTGGACAGCAGCAGGAATTTTTCATGGAAAGGGAGCTCAGGGATTGGGATTGCCCAGGGAGGTTTGGAGTGCCCATCCCTGGGGGGAATTCATCCCTGTGGATGTGGCACTCGGGGACAGGGGCAGTGGTGTTCCTGGCAGGGCTGGTGAAGGTTGGCCTGGATGATCTTTTCCAGCCGTGATGATTTTGGGATCCTGTGGTTTCCGGCAAAGGAGCTCAGCCAAGAGCTGCTGTCACAGTCATGCAATGGACAGAGTGATGGGGTCTTGGCTGGAATTGCAGACCTGGGACAACTTTTCCAACCTTAACAACTCCACGATCCCGCAATCTCTGTCCTTTCTGAGCTCACCAGTGTGTCCATCCCCCCAATCCCTGGAGTGCCTCATCCCTCCCTTCCCGTCTGTCTGTCCCCCTCTGGATGTCTGGGAGCCTGGCTCTGCAGAGCCCAGCTTAGCTGCACGGGGTCTGTGTAAATAAATAACCCCTCCTGTTTCCATCCAGACTGCAGGAGCAATCCCAGGCATGACCCCTGCCCCCGGAAAGCCGGAGCGTGTGGGATCTGCTCCATCCTGCCTGTTCCCCGGAGCTGGGATTGCTGTGTAATTTTAACAGCAAACCCCTCCAGCCCCGGCGTTATTTTAGGAGCGGTTTTAAATTACCCGACACGGATTCCTTTTTCCTGGTGGGATTTTTGGGGATCTGAGCAAATCAAATAATCTTTGGAAGAGATGCTGGGCTCCTGCTCGTAAAAGCTCCATACATCATAAAGGAAATGAGCAGGTTTTGGGGAGGGCAGGGAGCCAGCAGAGCTGCAGCTACTGCAGCAGGGGGAGAGATGGGCTGCAGATGCTGCAGGGGAAATCGTGGATCACTCCTTTCTTCCATCCTGGGAAGTTCAGAAAGCACCATGGCTGCTGTGGGGATGAAAGGGAGCTGGGAGGTTGGATGGTTCTGCTGCTGAAGCACCACAAACCTTCCTGGTGGAAGCTGGGCCGGGGGAATCGTAGCCCAAGTTAAAAAATGGATCCCAGTAGGGAGAAAAAAGAGGATCCTGAATCAGTCTGATGATCCTGATCGGTTGAGGCCCTTCCCTCTCCTTGGTGTCTGAGCACCGAAATCCCTGTTAGCTTTGGGATGTGAGAATTCCCTCCTTGGCTCCTTGTTTTTCCCTTGTCCACATCCTCAGGATTTCCCTTGGAGTCTGAATGCTGGATAATCACTTTTGGCTTTGGGGTGAGGAGAATTCCCTGTCCAGCCTGGCCTCGTATCCATGTTTTTCCCTTTTGCACATCCCTTTTTCCTGGGAGCAGATCCCAAATCCCACCTGGCTCCAAACTTTCAGGGAGTCGTGCAGTTTTATAGGGATTTCTATAAATATAAATCATTATTTCTAGGGAAAGCTCCTGGTCAAGAATTCTTTCCTGCTGGGATATGAAGGAGTTAAAACCTAAATGGAATTCCTTTAGTGAATAATTCTTCTTGGAATTAATTCCTCCCCCACTCAGGTGAAAACTGGAGTTTTCCAAACTGGATCCATGAAAACTCCAGCATTTTGAGGCTTTCCGTGGCTCTGAGTTAATTCCTGTTGCCTTTCCCTTTTCTGCAGCGGCAAAGAGGGAAATCCCTGGATTTGTCCCCCAGTGGCAGTGGCTGTTAAATCAGCCATAAACAGCTTTTCCATGGAGTGGGAGCCGTGGGGAGGGATGGTGTTTATGGACAGTTTGTTTTGGTGGGAGGAACATTGTCCTGATTTATGGATGTGCTCTGTGCTTTTCCCAATATTTCCGCAGAACCAAGTGACCGACACCAACCGGAAGCTGCAGAACGAAGGGAAAGAAGTAAGTGATGGATGCAGTCCTGGAATTACAGCCTGGTTTGGGCTGGGAGGGATAATTCCCTGTGCAGCCTGGCCTTTAGCCTTGGTTTTCCCTTGTCCACATCTCTGGTTTTCTCTTGGAGTCTGAATACTGGATAATCCCTGCTGGCTTTGGGATGTGACAATTCCCTATCCAACCTGGACTCTATCCTTGGTTTTCCCTTGTCCACATTCTCAGGGTTTTCTCTTGGAGTCTGAGCCCTGAAAAATCCCTGTTACTTTTGGGATGTGAGAATTCCCTCCTTGTTATCCTTGTTTTTCCCTTTTTCCCCATCCCCAGGTTTTTTCCTGGAACCTGAGCTCTGAGAAATGCATTTTAGTTTTGGGATGAGGAGAATTCCCTGTACAGCCTGGCCTTGTATCCTTAGTTTTCCCTTGTCCACATTCTCAGGGTTTTCTCTGGAGCCTCAGCCCTTAGAAATCCCTGTTAGCTTTGGGATGAGGAGAATTCCCTCCTTGTATCTCTGTTTTCCCCTTGTCCCCATCCCAGGTTTTTCTCTTGAAGTCTGAACACTGAATAATCCCTGTTAGCTTTGGGATGTGACAATTCCCTGTCCAGCCTGGCCTTGTATCCTTGTTTTTCCCTTGTCCACATCCTCAGGATTTTCTCTTAAACCTCAGCCCTGAAAAATCCCTGTTGGCTTTGGGATGAGGAGAATTCCCTGTGCAGCCTGGCGTTGTATCCTTGTTTTTCCCCTGTCCACATCCTCAGGATTTCTCTTGGAGTCTGAATACTGGATAATCCCTTTTAGCTTTGGGATGAGGAGAATTCCCTGTCCAGCCTGGCCTTGTATCCCTGTTTTCCCCTTTTGCACATCCCAGGATTTCTCCTGGATCCTCAGCCCTGAGCAATCCCTGTTAACTCTGGGATGAGGAGAATCCCCCGGGAGCGAGCGGCCACATCCTGCCTTTGAGAACCAGCAAACTTGGAAGAGATGCCTGAAACGGGAAGGGGAAATAATATTTTGGAATCCACAGGATGTGCTCCAAGGCCGCTGCGACGCCTTTGGTTTTGCTCTCCCTCTGCTGAGATCCGGGGAATCCGGGGAGGCTCCGCTTGCTGGGAGTGCCCCGATCCTGAGCTCAGCGTTATCAGAGCAGGGTTTGGGCTCGGGCTGCACTTGGGATGGCCGCTGGAGCTGATGCTGAGGGAGCTTTTCCCGTTTTTCCAGCTGATCCTGGCCATGGAGGAGCTGAGGCAGTGCCGGCTGCAGCAGAGGAACATCTCGGCCACGGTGGATAAACTCACGCTGTGCCTGCCCGGTGAGGATCCGCCCCGAGCCCCTCGTTCTGCAGCTCTTGGCTTCAGTTCCCAGGTTCTGTTCCTTTTTGGAGCTGTTTGTGCTGCTGTCTCAGAGCTGTTTCCCTTCTTTTCCCAGTGCTGGAGATGTACAGCAAGCTGCGGGAGCAGATGAAATCCAAGAGGTAAATTTGGGCTGGGCTTTTATGGGAAGAGTCTGAGGAATTGTTTGGTGCTGGGTAATTTAAGGAGAATCTCAGTTCAAAACCAGCCTTTCCAGGAATCGGGAATTCTAGGAATTTTGAAATTCCTGTTTTTTGGCTGCTTTTCCTCACGGTCCTGCTCAGCCTCCTGAGAATTGAGATTGGCAGTAGGTTCAGATTTTGGGAATTTGGATGTTCCTTGATTTTTTTAGGAAAGCCCAATATTGTGCATGTAACCAATGTCTGTTACAACTCAATTTTATTTCATGAACACTACAATACAAATCTTAACACAATCTGAGAGATTCCAGGGAATCTGGGGGCAATCCAAAGAGCTGGAAACGTTGGGATGGTGGAAATCGGGGTTGAAAACTTCTTTTGCTGCAGAAATAATTCCTCATCACTTGATGCCTGGGGAATGCTGGGCTGCTGATCCAGAAGTTTCCCCACCCTGCATCTGCTGGGCTGCTGAGGGATGGAAATCTGGGATGCTGGCAGGATTCCTGGTTTGTTTGAGCAGCCCTGGGGTGGCAAACTGGGCATGGAAGGGGGAGAACGTGACTGCAGCTGGATGCCAGGCTGGGAAAGCAATCCCATCCCTGCCCTGGCATTCCCAGGAGCTCCTGCCAGGGCACTCCAGGGTGGGGAGGGGCTCTCCAAACATCCTGGGGCTGTTTTTGGGGCTGATCCCTGGGAGTTCCGGCAGGGAATCCACAGGCTGAGGGAAGGAGCGAACGCATTTTCCCACTTAAAGTCTGAAAAGTTGTTTGGGCCGGTGCCACTAAGTTTGAGAAACAGTTTCAGCCTTAAACAACCCTAATAAACTTTACCTGTGATCCCATTATTAACATAGCTACCACCTTTATTAACATCACACCACATTATTAACATCATACCACAATTTGTTTTCCAACCCATCGTCACACTTGGATTAAACCATAAGAGAGCAGTGCTCCATCTTCCAGAACATAAAACATGAACACGAACAGCAAATAAGAAATAGCAAACTATAAATCTAAAGTCTTATATTACCTGAAAATAACAAAAACTTGTCCATGAAAACAACACAATTAACACCCAAGACATATATCATAACTCTGAACAAAATATTCACTTTAAAGATTTAGTCACAAAACTGTACTTATATACATTGACCAAGGCTTTATGTATATGTGTTTAAAAACTATTTATGCTTTTATAGAAATAGATAAGGCCAAGATACCTTTCTCTAACAACAAAACAAATCATTCTAAAGTTTATATTTGCAACTTTATTAAGATTATTAAGTGTAACTTTTCTAATTTGACACCAGTTATACCCCACCAACTCATGAAATCAAATTACACAATATCACCAGTTATCACCCACATCTATTAAAATGGACTTGATATTGACAAAACAATAAGGCATCAAAACCTGATCAAAATTATGAAAAAAAAATCAAAGAAAACAGACAAAAACCCTAGTAACTATCCAACACAATACAAAAAAAAATTCTACTAAGAGTGAGGCAGAACACAACGCATAACTCTGGACAGGATTTCCAGGGGCTGCAGCTGGGAATTGCAGCCCTTTTTTCCCTCTCTTATTTGAATTGGTTAATTTAGAAGCAAATCCATGCTGAAAGCCACATTTAAAGAGTATTGGGAGCCTTGGTTGGTTTTTTTCCCTTTTTTGTCTGGATTTGATGGCTCCACTAGCCAGACCCAGCACAAGATATTCCATGGTTTTTTATCTGCCCCAGGTCTCACTGGGATCGTTTCAGGATGGGCAGCCAGGGGGTGATTCCTGACATTAGGGCTCGGTTTGGGATTAGTTTGGTTTGTGTTTGGGGGAGTAAACTCCACAGGCAGGAGGAATTTGGGGATGTTTCTAAACCAGGCGCTTCCCAGATGGAGAATCCATGGCCAGGAGCTGGAGCTGATCCCAGAGGAATGATCAGGGTGGAGAGAGGATTTCTCTGCCATTGGCTAGAATGAGCATAGTGAAGGCCATAGACATTTTATTACATTTGTTACATTCTAAACTTATATACCAACAAATATATTTTTATATCATATGTTCATTTATTTCTGTATATTTATATATATATAAATAATATATATAAACATATATAAATAAGATAACAATATAAGGTAACAATATAAGATATTACATAGATACATAAATATATATAGTTAAATTGATTGTAAAATTGATTTATAATTTTAATTATAAAATTGGTTAAATTTCGATGGGAGGGGGCTGCCCCTGAGCTTTCCCTGCTCCTGCAGGCACNTAGAAACGTATATAAATATGTATAATATATATTGTATATAAGATAACAGTATAAGGTAACAATATAAGATATTACATAGATACATAAATATATATAGTTAAATTGATTGTAAAATTGATTTATAATTTTAATTATAAAATTGGTTAAATTTCGATGGGAGGGGGCTGCCCCTGAGCTTTCCCTGCTCCTGCAGGCACTACCCAGCCCTGAAGACCCTGGAGCACCTGGAGCACACATTCCTGCCCCAGGTGAGCCACTACCGCTTCTGCAAGGTCATGGTGGACAACATCCCACGCCTGCGGGAGGAGATCAAGGAGCTCTCCATGTCCGACCTCAAGGATTTCCTGGAGAGCATCCGCAAGCACTCGGACAAGATCGGCGAGACCGCCATGAAACAGGTGGGATTTTGGTGGGAATCACACGTGGCGTTTTTTGGGAGGAGGTTGGAGGTTTGTTCGTTGTGTGGAAGTTCACAGAATGACAGGATAACAGAATTAATCACTAGGTTGGAATGTTGCCTGGAAAGGCTGATCTGGAAGCAGAGACTGGATAGAATTAAAGGATAAAAGGGATTTATTGCAAGGATCCAGCTTGGGCAGTGCAGGAACCCCTTGGGGCTGCACCCAAGTCAAACCCACACATGGGCACAAAATGGCCGCCGGTCATGAGGGCTCACACTTTGATAGGTTTGGGTCCATCAGCACATTGGAGTTCATTGTCCAATTCCAGCTCCAGCTGATGAAGCTCCATCCTCCTTGTTCCCTCTCTTCCTTCACTGCTGTTTCCACTCCTGGGCTTCAAATTTGTCCTTGATACTCAGCTGGAAAGGAATTTTTTTTTCTCTCTGCTCTGCACAGAGAGCTCCCGAACCCTTCATCCAAAATCCAGAACTGCACATTAAACCAGCACAGAATGTGAAAAATAGAAAAACTAAAATAAAAAAGTTAACACTAAAATATAGAAGCTAAAACTGAAGGCATCATCATCATGCTGCAGCTCCAGGGATGGGAAGGAGGAGCAGCTGGCCCGAGGGGGTCACTCTGGGCAGGCTGTCCCTCCCAGTATCACCAGTATGGGGTCTGGGATGGCTGGGGGTTTGCCCTGGATGTGCTGGCCGGGATGTGGAGCAGAGCTCTGGGAAGCTCTGATTTTGGAGCTGTGATCTGGAGCTGGCAGGAGGCCTGGAGAGTCAGGGAGCCGCGATTGGCAGCTCCGTGCATTCGGTTTAAATTAGGATCATATAAATTCCTTTAAAATTGTTTGATTTCACCAGCGGGAACGGAGGAGGCCTCGCTGCAGCGGGAGAGGAAATGGGGTTTTTGTAACATTACAAACGCGGGGCTGCCGCTGACAAGGGCTGAACATTTCATTCTGTGCTAATCAGGAGGAGCTGGCCCGCAGCGCTCGCGGCCGTGGCCGCTCTCCCAGCCCCCTGGGACGGACTCACCGAGCCCTTCCCGGGGTCCCATCCCGCCGAGGAGCTCTCCCTGCCCTCCTTCCCTGCCGGCTTTTATCCCAGTCTGAGTTTTATTACCGAGATTCCGGGGGAACTCGCCGCGTTCCAAATCTCGTTGTTAATTCCGGGGCCTGGAGCGGATGAAAGGAGCTGCGCGCACTTGAACTCCACTTGGACTTTGGCCCCGTGAACCTGCGTGTGTGTTTGGGTTTTGGTGGGGTTTCTTTTACAGGGCTGGGAGCTGCAGGCCTGAATTACATCCCATTAACACGTGCTGATATCCGGGCCCGCTTTATTATCCCACTCCAGGCTGGAATGTGCCGGGCATGTGCAGGAGGCCGCTGGGGATGGAGCTGCTGCGAGCGAGGGGCCAAAAACAACGCAGCCAAAAGGCAGGCCTGGATGCAGCGCTGGGGACAGCCAGAATTGTCAGCGCTGCCTTTCCAGAGGGGCAGGAAAAGCAGGAGATGGTTTATGGGAATCACTGGGATGTGGCTGCAGAGCTGGGCTGGGACAGGTTGATCCAGGAGCAGTTGGGACAGGTTTTTCCAGGAGGAATTTGGACAGGTTGATCCAGTGGGAATTGGGATAGTGGGATCTTTTTGGGATTTCTCCAAAGGGATGGTGGCAAGGTGGGATTACACAGGTGTCAGAGAGTCTGGGATTCCTGTGGAGCACAGCAGGTGGACATCAGGCAGCTTCAGGCTGGGCTGAGTTCAGGAGCACCTGAGGGTGTGGAATCCAGGGGATGGGGGATGAGGGATGGGAAGGCAGCAGAGCTCTCGGGGTGTGAAGGTTTCCCAGGACAAACCCCTTGTCCCAGAGCTGCTGCTCTGATCCCATCCCAGAGCTCCATGGGAACGTGTCCCAGGCTGGCAGGGATGCCATCACCCCAGACTGTCCCCTTGGGGTGGCTGTGCCCAGGCCGTGGCACACGGGGCACTTGGAGCAGATTCCTGGGAATGTGCAGATCAGTGGGACGTGGCGCTATTGGGAAACCCTGGACCTCGCTGGGTTCTGTTTAAACACAACCATGTTTCCCCCTTCCCAACCCTCCAGGGGACACAGGGACATTTCCCAGTCTCCAGACACTGCCTGGTGGCCTTTTGATGGCCTGGAACAACGTTCCAAACACGCACGTGGGGACATGCTCCCAGTTGTGGCTCCCAGTTGTGGCTCTCAGGCTCTGGTGACGCTGGGCAGCACAGCTGGGATCGTTCTGGGTTTGGGGACAGCTGGATCCCGGTGCCTGTCCCGGGCAGGGGGTGTCCCCGTGCTGGCTGGCACCATTCCAGCAGCGTTCCGTGTTTTCCAGAGGCCACAAAGCCTGGCTGGGATTTGTCCCCTGCCACGTGGGCTGGCTGTGCCCCTGCCAAGGCTGGGCTCAGCCTCTGGGAGCTCCTGCTCGGTGGGAGCCGGGGTTGATCCTGCCCCGGGACTTGCAGAGGCACCCTCGGAGCTCAATTCCGCTCCTGTTCCGGGGGTTTGCCTTAACGAGGCAAATTCAGGCTGATTATTAAAAACTGGGAGCTTGCTAGGCTTGGATGCAGCAGGAGAGCCCTTGGGAAGGTCACTCCGCTGCCTGGGAGGATTTCCACAGCGGGCTGGGGATAAGGGGATGGGGGTTTCTGCTCCTGGGCAGGTCTGGGGAGCAGGAATTTGATTTTGCGGTCGAATTTAGGAACGAGACCTTCCTAATCTTCGCTCCTGCTGCTCGTCTGCCTGGGATATTAAAGTCTTAGGGGAGGAAATGCATCCTTGGGGCTGGAGAGATGGGAAGGGACGTGGGGCTGGGCTTGCAGGATTTTGGGAAGAGGCTCCCACAAGTCACTGGAGAGGTGATGGATCAGAGAGGTGTCACTGCAGTGCAGTCTGAACTCTCAGCATTTCGGAGCTGTTCACATCCTCTTCCTCCTGGCAGGCAGGAGCTGGATGAACAGTGGGAATTCTGCTGGGCTCTGCCCTTAGCATCCTCTCTTTAACCTCCTGCAGAATCTCCTTGAGGAAAACGGCGAGGAGATTTTTTTTTTATTTTTTTTGTTTTGTGCTGGATGAAAACCTCAGCCGGCTCTGGAAGGCCCTGCTATTTTTTCATTAAGCCTTGGCCCCAAAATGTGTTATTTTAAGAGTGTTGAGCAGCCCTCTCCGGGCAGGGGATCCATCTCCTGCCACTGGTGTTTGATCTGGAAGCTTTTTGAGACAAAACCTCCCCAAGTGTCTGCCCTGAGCCGGAGCCTCCGCTCCCGGCACCGCGGCCCGGACCCGTCCAGGCCCGGAAAGGCCTCCAAGATCATCAACTCCAGCCTTTGGAGTTTGGGATCTTCGAGTTTTCTTCACTGGCTGGGCTCTGGAGATGAGGTGTGAGACATCCCAGAGCCAGGAGGTGACGTTCTGTGGGGTCTGGCACCGTCTGGCAGCCCCTGCTCGCACTCTGGATCCCGAGTGGGACCTGGGATGGGATGGGAGCTACAGGGAAAAGGAGCAGGAGGAGATCAGAATGATCTGAGAACTGGGAAGGGTTTTTGAAGGGGCAGGCCAGGAGCTTGAGGTTAAATGTGATCCCTGAGGGGCTGTGATGGGTGGGAGAAGCAGCCGGAGCCACCGGGAACGTCTGGAAGTGCAGGGCACATCTGGGGAGGTGCTGAGGGCTTTGTGCAGATCTCAGCAGGTTCTGCTCCCCTGCCCTTCCTCGTGCCTTCCCTCTGCTGCCTCCCACATCACAGAACTGCAGTGCAAATGTGCTTATTGTCATAAAAGAGCTTTTTATTCCCAGTTTCCTGGCGTTCTGGGACGGTTTCACTGTTTATTTAACAGGAATTCTGTGCCTTTAAGTCTGCGCTGAAAATTTATACTCCATAGGAAGTTTATTAATAAATGGGCATCCCTCTCAATTCCTTTTATGACCTCAGAAATGAAAGTGCTAAATCATGGCCTTTTTGATTCCAGCATCTGGGTGAGGAACGGCCCTGGGGATCCCAGCAGCGGATCCCCGTTCCCTGGGCACGGCTGTGCCACAAAACCCAGAGTTTAACTCCTGGCCCGTCATGTGCTGGCCCAGCTTTTTGTCTGGTTGCCTTTTAGACCTTTTGAAAGTGTTAAAATCCAGAGGTGTTCCAAAGAAATCCTTTCTCTTCCAGCCATGGAATGGTTTGGGTTGGGAGGGGCCTTAGAGATCATCCAGTTCCAACCTTCTGTGTGAGCAGGGACACCTTCCACAGCCCAGGGAGCTCCAAACCAAATCCAGCCTGGCCCTGGACACCTTCCAACCCCTGTGATACAATTAATAATTAGTATTTAATAATAATTAATGATTAGGCAAAGGGAAAGTGCCAAGTGGAGGCAGGAGCACTCCTTGCCCGTTCCTTTGAGCCATCAGGAATTGCAGTTGTGTTTATGGGATTTTAGCTGGGCAAGAGCTGTCCTTTCATGCAGCCTGCACTGTGATTTTTTTTGGGTTGGGCACTGTGATTTTCCTGCTCTGGCTTCTCCTGGTTCTCATTTGGGGCTGGGAAGTTGCTCCCAGGAGCACCAGCATCCCGTGGCTCCGGGGCTGAGGCAGCTCAGACTGACCCCACAATAAACTCAGTTTGTGCCTGGTTTGCTGTGGAGGAGCTCAGGGCTCAGGAGAAGAGATGGAATCACCTCAAAAATCCCCGGGAATGGCTCCCATCAGGACGCTGCTGCCCAGGGTGATAAATTCCACAGCTCGCTGTAATGTGGCTGCTCATAAACCTTTTAACTGCACTGCCTTTGCCCAGATCTCTCCTCTTAAAAATTCCAGGGGTGGTTTTGGTAGCATGGAGGGGTTTGATCTCTGTGTGCTCTCCAGCTGGGCACGGGGACTCAGGAGCTGTGGAGAGATCTCAGGAGGGTTTGGGGCATTCCTGGTGCCCCACAGCCATCCCAGGGAACGGTTTGGGGGGGAAGAGACCTTAAATCCCATCCCATTTCCATCCCAAGGACCGTGCCAGGGTGCTCTGAGGCTCCAGCTCCTCACCTGGAACCGCCAAACCCTTGGTGGATGTGACAAAATCCCGATGCTGTGCTGAGGTCACAGCTGGGCACCCAGACATTCCCCGAGCTCAGACTTTGGGGTTTGTCCAGCTGGGAACACGAGATCCTTCCTGCAGGTGCTGGACTGCAAACCTCCCAGCCTGGTTCCACTCAGACCCAAACCCCTCTTGGGAATGGCAGTGCCCTGGAATTGCCAGGGAGCTCCGTGCAAGCTTCCCTGGGCTGGGAGGGATCCCAGGGAATTCACCCTGGGGAGATGGGAAAGGGTTCACGCTGAGGGCTGCGCGTCTTCCCGCTGAGGTGCATTGCTTTGGTTTTCAGGGAATGCTGGTTTCGTTTTTAGGGGATGGTGGTTCCATTTTCAGGGAATTCTGGTTCGGTTTTCAGGCAATGGTGGCTCTGTTTTCAGGGAATGGTGGTTTGGTTTTCAGGTAGTGGTGATTCAGTTTTCAGGGAATGGTGGCTGAGTTTTCAGGAAATGGTAGTTCCATTTTCAGGCAATGCTGGTTTGGTTTTCAGGGAATGGTGGTTCCGTTTTAGGGAAAAGCTGTGGGACGAAGCTGGCTCGGGGTGTTTGTTGTGTCTGGTGCTGGGATGGGTGGGATGGGGGAGTTTTGGGGCAGGAATTCCTCCTGTGTGTGGAGCAGGAGGAGCCTGGAGGTGCTCCAAACTCCTCCCTGAGTCCAGGGGGCCGAGGGAGCTGTGCTTCCCTGAGCAGGTGAAATTCCACTCCCAGCTGCTTCCCCTCTGCTCCTGTCCCCCTGTGCCAGCTCTCCCTTTGTCTGCCCATTAAAAACAAGCAGAGCTTTCCTCTTGGAGCATCTTCTGCTCCAGGGCTGGGGTTTTTTTCATGTTTTCAGCTTCCCAGAGCCCTTGGGAAGCCCTTGGGAAGCCGTTCCCGCTTGGCTCTGGGAATCATTTTCCAGGCAGGGATAGAAACGCTTCCCAGAGGGAGCAGTGCTGAGTGTTTGGGGTTTCCTGGGATTGTCGCCTTGTCCTCAGGATCTGCTGGGGACTGAGCTCTGGATGTCTCAATCCTGGCCTTGTCCTTCAGGAGAACATCTCCATTCTCTGTGGAAAGTTCTGGATTAAGCGAAGGACAGCTCTGGAGAGGAGCAGTTTTCACCCTGGAGCTGTTTTGGGATTGTCTGAGCTGGGCTGTGGGAACACCCACAGGTGTGGCACAGGAACCAGAACCTTCCAAGGGATTTGGGAAAGGAATTCCTGGCTGGAATGGAATTCCCAGATTTGCTGTGGCTGCCCCTGGATCCCTGGCAGTGCCCAAGGCCAGGCTGGATCCACCTGGGACAGGGGGAGGTGTCCCTGCCATGGCAGGAGTGACCCTGGATCATCTTGAAGATCCTTTCCCAGCCAAGCCATTCCATGATTCCATGATATTTACTGCTCTGATAACTTGTCCCTCCTGTTAATTTGCTCTCTGGTCCCACTCCCCCTTCCCCACTGGCTGCTGTGTCCGTGACGGTTCACATCTCCCAGATTCTTCCTCTTTCTGATACTTTTCCCCCTATTTCCATAATCCAGATTAGTTTTTTCCTCTCCTTTTGTTCTGCTTTGCCTCTTTGCGGCCTCTATTGTTCCTTTCCTTCCACATTTCATTAAAACTTGGGAAATCCGTCTCTGCCTTGTCATCCTCCCCAGGAGCTGGTGCTGGGGCGGCGTGACAGCACGGAGAAAAGCTGGATGAATTTTCCACCTCTGTGGTTTGCTTCCTTGGGTTCTGAGCGCAGAAACCCTCCCAGCCATGGGTGTGTTCCCGTCCTGCACCAGGGCTGCCGTCTCTCCTCTCAGGGGTTTGTGGACAGAAGGTGGCCAGGTCACCTCTCTGTGCACCTCTGAATTTATTGCTGCTGTGTCCTCGTCCCTGCCCTTGCACCTCCCAGCGCGGAGAAGGAGAAAAACAGCAGAATAATCCTGGAATTTCAGCCCAGCCTAGGCTGGGGGCAGCTGGGTGAGGGCTCTCTGATTCCAGAGGTGCCACAGGAATGCTGGGCGTGGTTTGGGGTTTGCAGAGGCCCCCAAGGCTGGTCCTGGGGATGCTTTTGTGGGATCACTGGCACCCTGGGGCCACGTTCCTGCAGGAGAACCCCTGGCCCCACAGTGCCTCGTGATCCCAAGGGCAGATCCCAATCTCCAGGAGCTCCAGGGAGCTGTGTTGGGAATGTTTAATATTGAACAGGAGTGTCTGTGAGCACCTTGCTGAGAGGAATCCCACAGTCCTGGCATGCTTTGGGTTGGAAGGGGCCTTCAGGGCCATCCCATTCCATGGGCAGGGACACCTGCCACTGTCCCGGGGTGGCCTTGGGCACCTCCAGGGATGGAGCAGCCACAGCTGCTCTGGGAATCCATTCCTGGGCCTCTGAGTGAAGAATTCCCTCAGTGTCCTCTTCCTGCTGCTGCTGCCTCTCCTGGGACTTCCAAGAAATCCACTGGCACTGGAAAAAAACTGGAGATCTCTTTGTGACCAGACATGAGAACCTGAAATCTCTGTGACCAGAAACCCACTGGCACGGGAGAACCTGGAGATGTTTTTGTGACCAGAAATCCACACTGGAAAAACTGAAGATCTCTTTGTGACCAGAAAGGAGAAGCTGGAGATCTCTTTGTGACCAAAAATCCACTGGCACAGGAGAACCTGAGATCTCTGTGACCTCAGTTGTTTTCCTTCGGCCTCACTGGCGAGTGGCACAAGTGGAACATGGAGCTATTAATGAGCAGATCTGCAGGGAAAGGGAATTCGTGTCCTGTGGATCAAAGGAATTTTCTGGGTATTAATTCCATTTATTTACAAGTTCAGCTGCTTTGTAAACGTCTCCTTGTCGGGCTGTTCCTGTTAACAGCGGCTGGGGCTGTTTTTAATAACCTTTTATTTGGAACAAAGCTGGCAGAAACCTTCTCTGCTTTCCTTCAGGGTTGGTGGCATTGCCTTCAAGCTTGCCTGGCCTCCAAGGCAGAGTTTTAACCCCTTGGTAGCAGCAGGATCCGCTCCAGACACGGAATATCTGGAAGCACTTGGCGCGGCCTGCAGGGAATCTGGTTTAGTTCTGGGAGCCCAGCGTTTGACATGCAATTAAAAGGCTGCGAGCTTTGCTCACTCTTATAAATTTCTTTTGCAAGTGTGGCTGTTAAAGTCCACTTTTATCAGCCACCTGTGCCTGCCTGGCTGCTTTACAGAGGGGCACTGGCCCCGGGAATGGGAGTTTTTCACAGGTCCTGTTTCAGGGGGGTTCAGGAGTTTTTGCAGCTGGGAGAGTTGGTGCCTGCAGCTCCTGCACCTCTCCTGTGGGAAGGGAGCTCGGACGGGAGGGATGCACACGTGGGGTGATCCCAGTGCAGAACTGACTGGAGAAATTGGGCAGGGAAAGGAGCTGTGCTAGGGCTGCAGGAGCTGGACACAAACCTGGGAGGTTGGAGCAGCCTCAAGGATAGCCTGGGATGAAAAATGTCAAGTGGACCTGTTGGAATGAGTCCAGAGGTGGTCATGGAAATGCTCCTGGGGTTGGGAGAGCTGGGAATGCTCCCCTGGAGAAGGGAAAAATCCAGGGAATCCTCAGAGTCCCTGCAGGGGCTCCAGGAGAGCTGGAATTGGGGACAAGGCCTGGAGGGACAGGAGCCAGGGAATGGATCCCAGTGGGAAAGGGGAGCTTGGGCTGGGATCTTGGGAATTAGGAATTCCTGTGTGGGCTGGAATTCCCAGATTTGCTGTGGCTGCCCCTGGATCCCTGGCAGTGCCCAAGGCCAGGTTTGGATCCCCTGGGACAGTGGGATCTGTCTCTGCCCATGGCAGGGGTGACTCTGGATGGGATTTAGGGTCCCTTCCCAGCCAAACCATTCCAGGATTGTACAGAACCCACCCTCCGTGCTGCTGCTCTGCCCTGTTTGCTGCTCTGGAGCTTCAGCTGGGAGAACCTTCTGGGATCACAGGGTTTGGTTTGTGAGGCACAGCCAGGACAGGTCTCCTGTTCACCCTCCTGCTCAAGGTGACACTTTGAGGTCAGGCTTTTCTCAGGGTTTTACTTTGGAAACCTCTGTGGATGAGGCTGCAGAATCTCTGGGGGTTTTCAGTCGGAACCAGTTGTGTTCTGTCCCTGCATTTTCCTGCTGAGGTCTTATGGGAATTGAAGGCTTTTTTCAGGAGCCTTTTCCTTGGGATGCTCCAGCCCTGACCCCATCATGGGTCTCCCCCCACCCTACCTGGGCAGGGCCATCCTTGTCCCACAGGATCCCAGCGCTGTTCCATGGGGTTTTGGGGATGCCTTGGGTTTTAGCTTTCA
>VXBU01008177.1:14438-29817 GCA_013400315.1 Bombycilla garrulus
TAAATAAGTCCTCCCGCATATTATTAAAATATATTCTAAGTGGTTTTTTGCCATAGTGAGATGTAACCTGGTAAACTCTGGCATCACATAAAAATTTACTACCTCTTCAAACATCCATTAATTTTAAAAACCACATGTATATAAAACCTTATTATAACATGAGGTTGCTGCAGAACAGTTGATTCCTCTTTTAAAAGGATCACTAATGTGACCCTACAATCCAATGCTATAATGTCTTCTTGAGAATAAGAAGGGAGGAAAAAATATGTCTAAAAGCCTTCCCTTTTCATTGCTACCTATGTGGCCTTTCCAGCTATCTTTCAGACAAGAGAATCTTACTAAAGATATTTCCTCAGAGCATGTAGGAACTAACTGGACCCTTAAAAGATAATAAACATCCTATGAATACTTTTACAAATCACTATATGTGCTCTTACTGTCTCTTCCACTGATTAAGGTTATAGTTAAAAGATTTTATCATGAGGACCACAGACTCATAACAGTGTCCTGTTAAAGGAATATGAACTAACGTGGTCTCATTGCTTTAATTCTTCTGGCTGTTTCTTCTTTCATAGACTGAAATATAATTTCTCCTCCAGTGAATATCTGGCAGTAAAGGCCTAAGAAGCTCCAAAGTTTATAATGTTCTAAGAAATTCCATAGCTAACAAATATCAGATATTAATTACTGTTGTTTACTGCAAAATATGATAATAAATTTAACAGGAATTGATGGGAATAACTAGTTCATTGTCTTTGTAACATAGAATTGATGCTTCTCCTCTGAATACTACTTCAAAACCACATATTCACAGTGCTGACATGACCCTTCTCTAGAAAATTCATGATAAATACTCTTTACCAAATTAACATTGAATTCCAAGATCTGAGGAGGTTTGATCAATTTCAGTGACTTATTTTTAAGCTTGAGTTAATTATTATAGGGATCTGATATTACATTCTTTGGACTTAGTTTTAAGGAAAAAAAAAGTGACTATAGTAGCTTGTAAATTATTCTGTTGAATTTCATCTTGAAAGGGAGCCACCATTTCCTAAGTGACTGGTATTATTAAAACAACCAAGGAAAATGAGAGTTTATGG
Organism: Bombycilla garrulus; assembly: GCA_013400315.1. Classification (NCBI taxonomy): domain Eukaryota; kingdom Metazoa; phylum Chordata; class Aves; order Passeriformes; family Bombycillidae; genus Bombycilla; species Bombycilla garrulus. Next base: position 15,539 of record VXBU01008177.1, read on the forward strand.
AAGTACACCCAGATGTTTTCTCTAGTCACTGCCCTGTTTTTAATAGAAAACCAGGAATTTCAAGCTGTTCACAGATGAGCACAAAAGGAGAAGGATTCTAATCATCCTGTCATATAGATTTCTGAGATGTATCACTGAAAATTATTGGAATAATTTTTAATAAATTACTTTGTTTATAACTAGGTATGTTTGCACAAGCCATGTGTAGCAATCTGAAAGAAGCTTGGTTTTGATTTTCAAATAATCCCATGGTGCAGAATGAATCTGAGAAAATTTTAAGTCAACCACTGGGAGATATGTGGGAGATTTCTTTCAGTTAGAGTATAAAGAATTCAAGGGAAAAACAGGGATATTTTAAGGTGAAAGGCTGAAACTTTCAGGATTCAGATAACACAATGAATGAAGGAAGAGTAACTAGTTGATATAATTAAATAGGACTTTTCAACTGAGGAGGAACACAGATAATCTATTTGGTATTTACAGGAACTGATAAAAGTTTTCAGCCCCTGTGTGGGATATGAGGAGGCCAGTATCCAAAGGTACTGCGTCATGTTGAGAAACAGCATCATTCTAGATAGCTCCAAGCATTATAACATCAATGTGGACTAACAGCTAAACAACATTTAGCCTAACATTTTGCACATCCTTTGATTAAATCCAGTTAGAAGTGCTCAGTACAGATATGGTTCTTTATGAGAAGCCGATATAATTTCTTTTATGGCCAACTCCAGAAACTTTTTTATTTTTTTTAAGCACAATGTATTGAAAATAGTTTTCAAAGAGGTTTTAGGGAATATTTGGACAATAATGTTTCTTATATAGATTCCAATAGCAGAATTCTGGTAATGTGCCTTAGGATTAGCTGAAAAAACATTAATTAAATATAACAAAGTTATACTTTGAGCCATTATGGTTTAAAAAATTATCTTAGCTCTACTTGTTTAGACCAATAATGTTTTGCATACAGAAAATTAAATTTTCTATCCAAGATTTACAGCTAAGATGTCAAAACAAGCTTGGATTAAATTCCAAGATAGCCGACATAGTTTGAGGGTTCAAAGTTCCGTGCACAAAAAGACCTCTGACAGTCCTGTGGTAAAGAGTTCTAATAAATTATCACCAACTGCCTTATACTAGTTGGAAATACATAGCAGAATTTGAGAGTTAAGTTAGTTCTGTCATGGTCAAAAATGGTTGTTGTTATTATTATTATTATTGTTATTTTCTGGTTTTAATTTTGGAGTACTGATTCTCTTTTGTGTAAGTACTGAAAGCTGGGTCATGGTCTGCTGCCTGTAAGCATGTTCTTCTGGGCTAAGAACTCCAAGACATCAGGATGTGGTACTAGCTGCATAGGCATGCCATGTATTCCTGGCTACAAGGAACTGGCATGCTCAAATTGTGCTCACCAGCTTTTGAAATTTTGTGCAGATGAGAGAGGGAACATCAAACTAGAAGGAGAAGACAGTTGACGGTTGGGCAATTGAAATCTCATTATGCCTAGTGTCAGCTATTCGAAATTCAGTGAGACATCTTTCTTGCTAACAAAAATGCTGAGGATGTCAACTATGTACAACAAATCCCATGGGAATTCATTAAGGAACATGATGCACATAAATGAGAATTCATTAACTCTGCATATATACTAGTTATTCAGTTACTGTAAAGTTATATGGGGTATTTGGGCATTTACTTTTGTGTGACATATTTAGCATACAGGCAGGATTGTTAAGAAATGAACAAGTGAATCCATACAATAGATCCAGATAAAGCATCTGGTGGAATGGGACAACACCCAAGCTAATAGCTGTGACAAAGCTAATTTCAGGCTTTGGATAAAGTCACCCAGCTATTTTTCCAAGGCTAGAAGCTCAAATACTGAAAGAATTCCAACAGTTAGGAAGTGCCCGTACTTAAACCACTGCACACCTCTGTTCTTCACTTTTTGCGCTGAGCCCCTTCAGATAATAAGCTGTCTCAGCTTGCGCCCCAGCGTGAAGGTTTCCTCTTCCCCCTTCACCTCTCACCTATCAGCGGCTTTTCCCCCACAGTGAGCAGAGGCTCACGAGGTTGGGTGCCTGGCACTCACTGCGCCAACACCCTTCCCCACACACCTCACATGTTCCCTCTGGGGCACCTGTGTGGGTGACTCAACATCCAGTGCCTCTGAACTAGCCATGCTCCAGAGGGGCCACGACAATTGTGTGTACAAAAACGTAGACAAAGCTCTTTCATCCACTATGAAGAGCTCCCCCTTATAACTATGAATAAGCTACCCTGCTTCCAATTCCTTACCCAATCCTGAGGATAATTTGGAATGTTGTATTGAGACAAATGCCACAATAGCTTTAGAAATTAAATCCAAACTGTTGTTTTCTGCAGGAAGGCAGTGACAAAATTCCCACTCTTCACAAATGTCCCACTGGGCTTTGATCCAAGGGCTGCCCTGTTTCTGCTACGAACAGTTTGCCCTCTAGCAGAAGAAACCTGCCAAGTATGGAGCACTCATACAAATAAATACAAGATACATTTGGAAGAAAGGTGGAGTTCCTTTCCCACCCCACTCCCCTCTCTGAATACCTCAGAAGGAAGATCAAGATTCAGTAGTGGGAAATCACACTGAAAGATGCAGGAGAAACAAGCTGGATAACAGTGTTTTTCAGCAACTGCCATTCACTGTTAAGATATTTTCCAATTAAAAAAAAATAAAATACTTACTCTCAATTAACTGCTCTGTTCTCATGGGTTTTTTTTGTTGAAAACTGTCAGCTATTACTTCCTACATATTTTGAGAATGTGTTGCACAGTCCCCCATTAAGACTTTTCTTTTTTTTTTTCAAAAAGATATTTCTCATTAACAGCGCTGTTATTTAAGCTGTCTAGATGACTGCTTTAAGATATGCTGGGAAATAGTTTTCTATCTCTACATGGGAGTACAATCCAAACGGAGTTTGCAGAATCTTCCATGTCTTCTGTGGACTGTGCTCTGTATCAGTGTCATAAAAGAAGGATTTGTGATCTTTCAAATAAACAAGATTTATAAATACAGATTTCATACTTTGGAGAACAGCTGCTGATTTCCTTTCCTGTGATTGAGCAGCAATACCTTTCAGGCATAGAAGTTTGAGCAAAACGGGCATGACTGTGATTGACTGGTTAAAATCAATTCTACATTATTATTAAATTTAAAAATTGCCTCAAAATATTACTGTGATGAGCATTTACAATTCTTTTTGTTTTCCAGAAAGTTTTGTAGTTTTAAAGTATTTTTTCAACATTTTTTATGCTCATTATATGTCTAAATTTAAATCCTTACAATATTGCAATAGTCACCAATTTCTAAGGAAAGGGAATGCAAGAGGGTGAGCTTATGTTTTTCCAGATTTTGATGTCTTCAAGTTGAGTTATCTGGTCCCAGGATGAATTTTTTCACCTTTTGTTGTAAACATAACAGATATCAGATTAATTCTACAGGAGAAGTTGCTTAATGAAGAAATCTTTGTTTCAAGAACTGCAAAAGATTGTATCTCTGAATTTATAGGTGATGATAGGTAAATTCTCTACATTAAGTAGGGGGAGAGTATGTAACAGATCATTCAGTTTCATTAAATTTTACTGTATGAAAAAATGTCACTTTTTATCCCCATGGTGTGCTTGATTTGTAGAAACATCTGCCTTGCACCCCATACGGAATAAATGATGTCTCCTTTCTAAACTGAACTCTGTGTCTCTGTTTAGAGAATGCATAAAATACGCAACAGCTTTAGGTAGCTAACATAAACATATTTCCCTGCTTTGTCTACTGGGCAATCCCTCTGCTCTTCCAACCATAGACCTGGTGGTCTGTACTTGAAGGTAAATCTAGATTTGATACATTAAGTTATTTGATGAGATTAGTTTTAGTTTTAAAATCAAACTTTTTCCTAGAAGTTGGGGTTTCAAGAATTCCAGTCTTATCTCCGCCAGTAGTAAATTTATATATATAAATCTACAGATTAAGGCTCTTCAGTTACCTAGAGCAGCAAAAGGATCTGGTCAAGTCACATAAACCAATTCCATGATGCTTATATTTAAGCTGTAAGTAAGATCTTGACTTGCAGTTTACTCAAGCTGATGGTAATCTAATCACTTAGATCATTAGGCACTTTTTATTTTTATTTGCTCATTCTATATAAACAGTGGAAACTATTAAAAGGGCTTCTTCTGAGCTTCCCACTATAGGTCAGAGATTGAATGTTATAATTTAGAGCTTAAAAATCTTCATGAAGGAGCTTTGCCTCTTACAGAAAAACTATATTGTAAAAGCTGCAGAGAAACCACCACACCCTGAATAGGCCCTCTGACCTCCACTATTACTTGATTAAGATAAGAATACGTTCACAAAGGGATCAAGCTTAGCACCTTTGGGGTGGAGACCACAGCCCCAGGGCCATCAGCTGCCAGCCTTGCACAGACCTTCACACCAAAGGTGGGGGGATGAAGGAGAAGTTTTTGGCTGTGTGGTGAAAAGTCTCTGGTCCCAAGCAGTTAACACTCCTCCTCTGCCATGCAGAGCAGCTCAGCTGTGAAAAGCTGCAGCCACATGAAGGACAGCGGAGGAAGTGTCACGGCCCACCAAAGGCCAGCTCCCCCAAATGGTTCCCCAGAGCCTGCACCAGAGCACTGTAAATGATCCAACAGATCCACAGTGTTGCAAGGGACAATGTCAAACTTGCTCTCCCCAAGCCAAGCACCTGAGCATTCCCATTTGGACCAAATGTGTATTATTCCATTGGATTCTATACTTCTCAGTGGCAGCAGTGGGCTGCAGGGAACCCTTATGACCAAGAAGGCCGGACGAAGGTTCACACAGCCATCTGGAGCCGAGCTGGCTCTTGTCCACACTCCAGCAGAGCCACACCAAGAATGGGGAATTGCCACAGCTGATGGCATGCCAATGGCAGAACATTAAAGCAACTCTCTATGGAGATGCCGTCAGTCAGGGGAGAGGCAGAGAGAAGAGAGGAGGCCATTGTATCCTGGAAATCCAACGAGGTTTATTGGTGTTGAAAGGGAGCGGGACACAAGAGCCCCAAGCACTGCTGTGCGCGGGTTTAAATATAGGAAAAAATCGAGAGGCAGGTACAATACACAAACCAATGGGGTGTCTCAAGGGGTGGGGTAATGGAGGAGCAAGGGGTTGACATAATTTATCAGGGACCGATGGGGATAAGGGGAGGAGAAAAGGGGAGGAGAAAAGAGGTCACATGGGCCAATGAGGAATTGTGGATCAGGGGATTTCCAAAGAGGAGCAGACTTCAAGGACTGGCCCATGTGGGGATTGGCAGGGAGAAGACTAGAACAAGGGGCAGAGTTGAGATGATGGGCAGGGAAGGGAGGAACAAGGGGAGGAGATACCTTTGAAGGACAGGTTCTTGGGGTTGGGCATAGAAAAGGGGCCAACTGTTCAGGTAGGTATAGTGGCGGGCAACAAACAAGGACAGCAATAGGAGGGGATCAACGAGACATCACCAGAATCTCCAGAGGGGTGATATGTTTCTACCTAACCCTTGTCACTCTCTCCCTGTCCGTGCACCTCCCATGTACACCTCTTTTTCTACTTCTTTCTCTCTTTCCTTTCTCTTAGTCTTTCCCTCTTTTACCATTAAATAAAAAAATACCACCTTTTTTATGGCATGGACATCTAACCTCATTTGATTTTAGTAATGGTTTTCAGGTGTATTTCAAACCTTTCTGAGTTCAATCAATTTTTCTCACAGAGCCTTGGTTTCCTTTGGTCTTCTGTGTTTAACCAGTTCGTAACAGGTACAAAGGAGTGACTTTACATGACCATCAACAGTTTGACATTCTCTCTGATTACAAGAAAAGCCTTACTGATTATTTGACAAAATCTTCAAGGAATAAAAACCAGTACCTGATACCAGCACCTGACCTTTTTGCTTAAGATCACATCCTTAAGCAAAATTTTTCTTCTCTCAGTCAGGGTAACTGATGCAGTGCCTGTGTCCAGTCTCTGGTCCTCTAGCCCACCCAGCTAGCCCACCCAGCTAGCCCACAGGCAGACACTAGCACCAAAAGTGGGCTGTGTCCCAAAAGTGGTGTGATCTGGAATGCAGCTAGGGCTGCGTGGTCCTTTGGCAATTCCAGCATCTGGAGGAGGCGAAGGATGAAAGGAAGACTTCTGCTGAGTCCAGGGAAAAACTTTATTGAAGGGTTCAGGAATGTGGGAATCCGGGCAGGGAAGCCAGCAGAAGCCCTGAACAAAGGGCTGACAACAACTTAAATACAGGGGATGTTCTGGGGGTGGATACAACTCTTAAATCAACCATAAAACACTAGAGGAGGGACACAAGGCAGGGCTGAATACACAATGCAACAATAGGAAATAACATAGATGGGGACTAACTCAGGTCTGCAAATCATATACCGAGATGGGGATGTCTGGTTGGGAAATCCCTAGAAGAAGGGGAGGAGCCAAGGAAGATTGATAATGGTCAGGAAGGGGAACTGGAGGATTGACAGGGAATCTTCAGGGAAAAGGGGACAGAGCAAGGGCAGACTGACAGATAAAAGGTGGGGATTTTGGTAAAAGGAACGCCCAAAAGGGGAGGGAGTAATGTCAGAATAAACGATTAACTAAGGAAAGAACCAACAACAGAAGAATGCACCACAACATCTCTCCCGCTTTTCTTTCTAAGACAATGGTAACTGTCCGTGGGGGAGATCCTCTGACTGTGGGTACTCATCTCCCTACCAAGGTTGTTACGTGGGCACGGCCACCCTGTTGACATTGGGTGCTGGGAAGACAGTACCAGTGATGCTTTTTAAAATTAATTATTTGAAAATGGAGAGGCAATGCAAATGAGAAATAAAACTAACAGAACTAACAGAACTGTTCTAAGGACAGAGGTGAGCCACCCTGATAACCCCCAGCCCTTGAAGATATTGGTGAGCTAGTCCTCCGTTTCTTCCTTGATATTAGTTACAAGTTCTCACATTTTTTCAATGGAGGAGTGGATACTTCTGCTCTTCAATGACAGGTTGAAACAACAAAGTCCCCCGAACACCTCGCATCCATGGCCATGAGCTAATAACAAGAAGTAGATGGCAGCTCTATTTTGTAATGCTGCCTTTTTGGTGATTTCCTCATCTTCGAGGAGGTGAGTTAGGGTGGTTGATGTCAAATTAGCTTGCCTTGCTATTCAACACTCTAGGTGTTCCAATTCCCCTAGAGCTTTGGCTGCAGTGACCCAAGGCAAGAAAAGGGAAACAGCAGCCCGGATTCCTGAGATCTCTCTTTTGGACAGCCAGTTCTTCGCTTTTGTTCTTCCAACTGGCAATTTGGGTTTTGTTGGGGGAGAGCAGCGGCAACCACCCCCGTGTGCATGGCCCTCTGAGAAGGTGAGAGGGGATTCCCACCCAAGCACGGTTGCCACAAATAAAAAAGGTACCCTTTTCCAGCTTTTGGGGGAGATGGTCTTCAGTGGAGGCTATCTTGATGTGACCAATTTGGCTGCACCAGTTGGCTGCAACGTATTTTTTACTGCCTTGTATTACTGGGGTATATTTATTCTGATAGTGTCAAGGGCTGAACCAAAAATGAACACAATCAAATGCAGGGGAAAAGCCTAAAATTCCAAATTTTTGGGGATCTTCCTCTGCTTTGGGAAGCTGTTTAATTCAGTCCCGCCACAGAAGGAAGGGGTTGGTTATGGGGAGATGAATGGCAACCGTCTGGGTAATCCTGTAAGACGTTTGCCTAGATCTTAAGGCATTTATTTCTTTCTGAAGTGTCTTCAAGCTGTTAGAAAACTCCTCAGGTTTGAATGGAATCTCCACCAGGCAGATCAACGTTGGGTCGTCTGCTGCTGCCATCAATAAACAAAGATGGTCCTGCTTCATGGCCTGGGCAAGGGTGACCCACATGCTCTTTTGGACCTGCGGGGCAATCCACTCCTCCAAGGACTGGAATAGGATGATTAAGATGAGCAGGTGGAGAAACATCCTGAGGTTCAGGATGCCTACTTTATGAAAGAAAACAGACAACACATTCACTCAAATATTTCAGTTAACTGGGGAGAAATAAAGGGATTCAGGAAAAAGTCCGGGGAATCACCACAGGTTCGGGGGACTCTATTGTCTGGCCCCAGCAATGACGTAGGGAGGTAATTGTGACATCCTTCGAGGTTGGTCTCTGCTGAGTTGCACACTTGGGGAAGTACAGTCGGACCCATTTCTGAGGGATCCACTTCAACCCAAGACACGTGGACACACAAGCGTATCCACGTCCCCAGATGATCACATCATGTGGACCCTCTGTACTACCGGTCTCCAGATTCCTCACCATTACAGGAGGATGTTCTCTCAATCCCAATGGTGTGCTGTTCACAAAGTGCCTCACAATGGGAGGATTCATGCACTCAAAGGAGCAGTTTAGAAAATTGATAGTAAAAAGGGCTTTGTATAATTTAGCGTGTGGCATGTCGAATTGGGTGTTGCCCTGTTGCTGCTCCAGAACTCATTTGAGTGACTGATGGGTTTGCTCAATCACCTGTCGGGGAGTGAGCGATGCCCTTCTTATATTTTACTCCCCACTGCTGCAGGAACTCCCTGAAGGCTGAGGAAGCATAGGCGGGACCGTTATCCAATTTTATCTCTTCAGGGATCCCCAGCTCAGAGAAGGCCCGCATCAGATGTTTCTGTGCATCTCTGTCCTTCTCTCCTGAGTGGGCAGAAGAAAAGACTGCTCCAGAAAAGGTATCAACCAATACATGAAAGTACTTGAGCCTGCCAAACTGCGGGATGTGCATAACACCTGTCTGCCGCATCTCACAACTCTCTAAACCTATTGGGTTGACACCAGAGCTCTAGGTTGGGATTCTGAGCTTCTGGTGCTCAGGACATGCAGCCACGATGTTCCTAGCCTGATCACAACTTAGTTGGAATTGTTGGACCAGGCCGGGTACATTTTGATGGAATTACTGATGACTCAGCTTTGCTTGCTGGTAGATGTCAGGAAGCCTGGCCACTTTGACTAGCGCAGCCTGGGTATCTGCTCTTTGATTTTCCTTTGTGAGGAGGCCTGGGAGGTCTGTGTGTGATCTCACATGCATGACATAAAATGGGTGCTTACAGTGGGAGACAGTATGAATCAATTTCAAAAGCAACCGGCAGAGGCTGGGATTAGAGACTTCCTTTAAAATGGCATTCTCCGCTCTAGATGCTACACCCGCCACATATGTCAAATCAGTTACCAAATTAAATGGCTGAGAAAACTTCTCAAAAGCTCCTACGACAGTGTCTAGCTCAGTGATTTGAGGCAAGCCCTCAACATCCTTAACATCCACCTCCCACTGCTGAGTTTGGGGATCTTTCCAAGTCATCACTGACTTGTGGGACACCCCAGACTTGTCAGTAAAGATTGTCAAGTGTAGAAAGTATTCTTGAAGAAGCACGAGACTCTATGATTTTGGAGACCCAAATGCACAACCCTGCGTATGTGACAGACAGCAAAGGTGCATTGTTTCTATACTGAGAAAAGTGCATTTTCTCTATGCTGAGAAAAGTTACAAGAGAACTTGAGGCACAGTGTACTGATGTACTAACCTTGGTGTGCTGATTAACTGCAGGATGTATTAAACCATAGAATACTGAGTACAGTAGACAATAATGAGAATTATAGAATATGCTGATGTTAATAGAACCACTGTAAAAGATGCTGAGATGAAATGTCTGTAGTCCAAGAAAGGTGTGTTTAAAGGCACACCATAAACACTACCATAGCTAATCTGCTATGTGAACCATAGTCTGTAACCAATGATAATATGCTATGTGTAGCATGAACTTTGTGAATAACTCTGTAAAAGTAGTATTATATCAATAATAAAGAGGAGCATTGATCATACCTCCGTGGGGACTCATCTTTGGCTCTGCGGCTCTCCTGAATCACAATTCTTCTCTAGATAGTTGCTTTATAGCAGTAAAGTTGTATTTGGGGTTTTTGATGGCATTGGCATAAATGCCTTCTCAGCTGCATTTTGGATTTTTAAGATCACAGGTTTTGGGATCTTTTTGGCCTGTGTCGCTGTCTCTGACCGTTCACCCAGTCCACACAGATGATCCATTGACACAGCCCTCCTGAGCCCAGCTAGCTCTGCCCACACAGTGATGTCCAGAGACACCATGTCGAGTGTGGGGAATCACTCTGACTGATGGGCTGTCAGAGTGAAACCTTTAGAGCTTGGCTCTACAGAGGTGGCTGCTGTCAGGGGAAGAGTGAAGAGGAGAGAGGAGACTCTTCAGCCTTGGTGCAATACGATGGAGTTTATTGTCCACGAAGGGGGACAAGATGCAAGAGCCCCGAACACTGTTGTGCACGGGGTTTTATACATCCACAAACTTACGGGTGGGTATAACTAATAAGCCAATGGGTAACCTTCAGGGAAGGAGTAAGGGAGGAGCAAGGGGTTGACAAAATGCAAAATGGGGCAAAAACCAGTGGGGATAAGGGGAGGAGAAAAATAGGTCACATGGGCCAATGTGCCGTTGAGGTTTAGGGAAATTCCAGGGAGGAGGTGACTTCAGGGATTGGCCCATGTGGGGATTAATAGGGAAGGGACTAGGACAAGGGGAGGAGGCACTTTGAGGGATAGGCGGAGGGTACCATAGGGGCAAAACCAAGGGGAAAACAGGGGCCAGCCATAACATAAGAAAGGAAACAAAAATAAGGGCTGCAACAATCCATGGTTATGGTGTTGTTATCTGCGCCAACCGTGCAGTCTGAACTTTGCAAGAGCTCAGGAAGGAGGTCTCCCAAGAATCTCTTCCATGTTGTTTCCTACAATCAGTATTCAGTTGGGTGGAGAAGACATGAGAACAAAATCCTTCACATCATCCGAGACCAACATGTTTGAGGAAACAGTGGCTTTCAAAAGGCCTTTAAAATACTCATTTTTCCTCCCAAACTCTTTTCTGAGCCTTGCAGATCTCTTTTTTGTGGGCGTATTTGAAAGGCTGCCAATTAGGAATACCCCTTTTTCTCGAATATCTAACTGGCACGGCCAAGGGGATGTTTCCCTGTTCCAGGTTCTGGCTCCCACACTTGTCACATCTGGTTTCCAAGGTGTGGGAACTGGAAGGAGGAGCATGGAAAGCGGATGCAGGAAGAGGGTGGGTGGGGCTGGCTGCTGAGAAGGAGGAGGGGTTGTGGGAGTGGCAACACTAACAAGGGGAGGAGCTCTTGAGGGGTGATGTCATGGGAACCAAGGGCAGTGCTAGGTGGGAAGGATGGGAGGTTCCCGAAAAGGGGGTGGGGTAAGGAGTGGAGTATGGAGGTAGGAAGAAGTTAGGAGGAGGAGGAAGGGGAGGATCCAGGAGAAAGGGATTCTGGGAAGAAGGAGCATGGTGGGGGGAGCCCATGCCATGTGGTCCCCGCCATCTTGTGCTCCAAGGGAAGGGAAGCCATTTTATGACTTGTGGTCTAGGGCAGGCGAGGAAGAGGGGACCTGGAATCTTACCATTTTAGGGGTAGCAGCTGGGGTAGTTTTAGGGGCGGACTTAGGGGTGATCCTTAGGCTTTTCAGGGTGGTCTTGGGAGTTGGAACAGGGGGATAAACTGAGGCTGGAACTNAAGGAGGTCTCCCAAGAATCTCTTCCATGTTGTTTCCTACAATCAGTATTCAGTTGGGTGGAGAAGACATGAGAACAAAATCCTTCACATCATCCGAGACCAACATGTTTGAGGAAACAGTGGCTTTCAAAAGGCCTTTAAAATACTCATTTTTCCTCCCAAACTCTTTTCTGAGCCTTGCAGATCTCTTTTTTGTGGGCGTATTTGAAAGGCTGCCAATTAGGAATACCCCTTTTTCTCGAATATCTAACTGGCACGGCCAAGGGGATGTTTCCCTGTTCCAGGTTCTGGCTCCCACACTTGTCACATCTGGTTTCCAAGGTGTGGGAACTGGAAGGAGGAGCATGGAAAGCGGATGCAGGAAGAGGGTGGGTGGGGCTGGCTGCTGAGAAGGAGGAGGGGTTGTGGGAGTGGCAACACTAACAAGGGGAGGAGCTCTTGAGGGGTGATGTCATGGGAACCAAGGGCAGTGCTAGGTGGGAAGGATGGGAGGTTCCCGAAAAGGGGGTGGGGTAAGGAGTGGAGTATGGAGGTAGGAAGAAGTTAGGAGGAGGAGGAAGGGGAGGATCCAGGAGAAAGGGATTCTGGGAAGAAGGAGCATGGTGGGGGGAGCCCATGCCATGTGGTCCCCGCCATCTTGTGCTCCAAGGGAAGGGAAGCCATTTTATGACTTGTGGTCTAGGGCAGGCGAGGAAGAGGGGACCTGGAATCTTACCATTTTAGGGGTAGCAGCTGGGGTAGTTTTAGGGGCGGACTTAGGGGGGATCCTTAGGCTTTTCAGGGGGGTCTTGGGAGTTGGAACAGGGGGATAAACTGAGGCTGGAACTGGGGTAACCGAGGGAAGAGGTTCTGGGGCAGTGGGATTCAGGGAAGGGTCCCTGGCAGCAGGGCCCTTGCTGCCAGGGCTAGGGTACCAAGGAGGCCGTGGAGGGCCAGGAAGACTATGTCTGCTCTGAGCCAAGCTAACCTGCGAATTAGATCGGGCTGCCCTGTGCAGACCTCCTGGTGTATAGGGCCAGAGGGGTCGGGAAAAACGGGAAGCAGGGGAGACTGGGGGAGTTTGACTTAGATTACTCTCCATTTTCCCTTTCTCTTTCAGGACTGATCAAATTGACAAAAATAATGTGAAAAATTTTTCAACTGAAATGTCCCCACTTTCTCTCAAATCTGATAATTTCCATCCTACTGTGTCCAAAAGGGGACAGTTGCTATTCTTGGAGAGACACTTTGGGAAAATGGAAAGTAATCCAATACAAAGTGCTTTAACTTTCCCTTGGAAAATTTTTTCTTCCCACCCACCAGGAAACCCACACCTTGGTGATAGATCCCCTCCTGTTGAGCCAACAACTTAGCACCCATACTTAGATTTTACTTTCTGTCAGCTCAACAAAATCCACTCTCCCTTGCAGCCAAATAAAACTTAAAAAAACTAAAAATAAGGGTCCAGGGACCAGTAAAAAGGGTTAGGGAGCTTTCTGCAGCCAACCCAGTGGCTTCTGGGATCATGGCTCTCCCTCTTAAGAGCAGTGCTCCCTACCCTCCCCCTGTAAATACCCCTGTTCCTCAGAAGATACTTACAACACATTTGGTCAGCCTGGACAAGGCAGCTGCAAGAAAAGTCCTCCTTCTAAAGGTGGTCTTCTTGGTGCTTGAGAGGATTATCACCTTCTTCCTTAGAAGCACAGCTGATCTGAAGCAGTCTGCTATGACTGGGGGTAGCTGACAGCCAAGAGCTGTGTCCTTGCAAGGTGATAACAGCTTTTTCATGAGGTCTGCTCTTGACAGGCCAAACATTGGGCACCAGTTGACACAGTGCCTGTTTCCAATCTCCAGCCTGACCGCCTAGCTTTCAGGCAGGCACTGGCGCTGAGAGAGGGACACACCCCAGAAGCAGCACGATCTGAGGTGTGGCTAAGGCCTGTGTGGTCTTCAGGAAGTGCTCACGTTGGGAGGAGACAAAGGATGAAGGGAAGGCTTCAGCTAGGTCCAGGGAAAAGGTTTATTGGAGAGGTCTGGGGAGGTGGAAAGTCAAGGAGAGGAAGCTAGCAGAAGCAGAGAACAAAGGACTGACATCAGCTTAAATACCAGGGAGGTCCTGGGGGCAGATACAATTCTTAAGCCAATCATAGTACATTGGGGGAGGAACATTAGGTGGGGTTGAATACATAACACACCAATGGGAAAGAACATAGGAGGGAAACAGCTCAGATTCAGAAATGATACATCAGAAAGGGGATGACAGACTTGGAACTTTCTAGATAAAAGGGAGGAGTCGGGGAGGATTGACAAGTGATTGGGAGGAGAATCGGGGAATTGATTTGGAACACTCTGGAAAACTGGGACAGAATGGGGATTGACATACAGGAGAAAGGTGGGGATTCCTGGGGGAGTGGCACCAAAAAAGGGAGAGAGCAACCTAGGGATACACCATTAGTTTCAGGTGGAGGGGGGTGAACAAAACAAAACATTAATAACCAGAAGTGCACCGCAACATTGCAGGAGATCATCATGTCCTTCAACAGGAGTGACGCGGTGCCTGTCCAACTCTTTACACCTTGGCTGACCTGGCTAGGTCACAGGCTGGTACCAGAGCCAAGAGTGGGCCACACCAGAGAAGCAGCATGCTCTCTGGGAACGGCTAAGAGCTCTG
>VXBU01008178.1:0-32638 GCA_013400315.1 Bombycilla garrulus
CAAATCCCAGTTGTAACAACACTGTAGCATCATGACAAAAGAAAGAAGAGGTGGTCTATTGGACTGTGCTTCTGAATCTCAAAACATGAAGAAATTTTAAAATTCTTGACAATGGAGATAATAATGATAAAGAATGTATACCATTTTGGGGATATTTTTAGAGGAAAGCCTGGGTTTGATGAAAACTGTATTGCTATGGCAAAATTACAGCATATCTCTAAAACTACAGTAGCAAGACCCAAGAAGGTTGGAGTAATAAGATTCTGAGACTGAACATGTTTCTGTGCAAATATTGATAAAATAGGTGTTCCAGAGAATAAGCAGAGTAAGTTGCATAACAGTTTATTCAAATCTGAGGTCAGTGATAGGCTGTGATTTGATAGAAGAGGATATCCCTTAATCCTGGCTTTGTTTGCTGACCTTTTTACTTGTCATTAAACTCTNTGAAGAAACCTCCACTGTCCAACCACAAAACATGGAGAAAATGTTTAAGTATTATTTCTAAATCCATTTAGATTGTCTAAGAGACAATCGGCAACCAATTTAATGTAAAACCCATATATTGAGAATATATATTTTCAATGAAAAGTTATATAGGAGAAATATCTTACTATAACAGGTGGTGCTTCATAACAATGATAAGTAAATCCTGTCTTGGTCTGTTCAGTTGGATGCTCTGTTATCTAGCCTAGTTTGCTATGTTAAAAGAAATAAAAGATGTCCTGATACAAGACTCCTGAAAGATGGATGGATGAATAGATTTTCTTCATTACTTGGAATATATTCCAGGAATTCAGTTTTGCTTTCTTAAAAAAAAAAAAAAAAAGGCAAGACTCCACAGACAAATCCAGTTTTATGAGCAATATCAATGTCTTTGTGAGCTTGCTTTTCTCATGATTCAGCAGCTTGCAAAAAGTGATAAAAGGTTGTCAAAATAGTACAAGCCTTGTACACTGAGCATGAAATTCATGCAGTTGGTTATTCCTTTTTGTCTGCCCTGCTCTTCGCAGAGTTGTCTCTCTCTCACAAGCTGCATTTTTTTGGGCTTTATTCTCACTCTGTCCATTCAGAGACAGGCATAATACATGGTAGGAATAATTGTGAAAGTGATATAAACAGCTGAGAAAATGGTGAAGCACAACTGAGTTTGACTTGTACTAAAGTATTTGCAATTTACTAAAACAAAAAATAAAATTTAAACGCCAAACATTTCTTAAAATGAATGTTTAAGTTTTGTTCCGTTTCTATACGGAGTTGAAGCACAGATGTGGCCAGAATGCATATGAATAATCGCTTAAAAATGTATTAAGATTCTCCAGAATTTCTGCTTTTGAAAACTCAACACAATGTTCCTGAAAAGATTGCATTGACAACTGAATAGAAGTCATCACATCACTTGTGTTTGTTAACAAGGAATGGCTATCAGTTCCTGCTTAGCTTGAACTGAATTTAAACAATTATCTGTATCTGAAAAGCTGATTGTCTTGTTGCCAAAGATGTAAGCTCTCAGATTCTGTGCCAGTTGGCCCATGTCAAATTGAAAAAATTTATAAGCTTGTTTTGGTTATTAATAAAGTCTTATTTAGACATAGTCTCTTCATTCTAAAGGTGCTTTCTTTCAGACTTCTTGGTTAATAAGAAATTATATGCAAACACAACTCTTGAGATCTTGCTGTGCCTTCACATGTTCTTTCTACCTGTTAGGTTTTATTTCTCTAAATTTTTGGTCTTTATCTCTGTCATAGCTACATTTTTACTAAAGAGGACACTACGGAGAGAAAAAATGTAGATGTAGTCTACATAAATGCAATTACATAGTTTCCTCTTAGGATGAGCAGTGAAGTTTTCTATGAATCAGGGTAATGTAAACATTATATAGAGACTTAAAGTAAATCAATAATTTATGCTTTTTCGAACACCCAAAAGTACTTTTTCAGCCCTTCTCAGCCAATGTCTAATAAACTCTTCTTTCTCATTTAATATAATGACTAATGTTACAGTGTAGGAGTAAGGAAAAATATGGATTGTTGGGCAGTGCAGGAGTTCTGCTGATAAGGAAAAACATACAGTGGGCTGCAGCCCCTTTCTTGAAGCATCAGCGCAAATGACAAATAGTTTTGTGATTCAAGTTTTCTTGCATTAGCTACCTAGAGAAGTCTGGACAAAGCCTCTTCAAATACCGATTCTCTCAATTCTTTGTGTTGCAGTCTTGTTGCATCTTTAAAGCCCTGTGCTCTAGAAATGGTAGTTGTTTTAAAGTTCACTGTTTAGAATTTGCAGTTGACTATTTGGAGTGTGTTGTGGAAGGAGGAGCAATGGGAGCTGGAATGGAGTATTGATTAGGATCCCACAGGATGTAGTAGTTGTCTGTCTACAATTTTCTGTAGGTGTCTCAGGATTTTTGTTGTGGGATTCTAATCAGTATTCATTATTTTTGAGAAACAGTTGATTATCCCCAGCCTTGGCTCCCTGGAAGCCACATTGATGCTTGATAATACACTGTAACCATGGCTGCAGTTATCCTGCAGTTATCAGTAAGACTCTGCATATACTCATTAGGGAGTCTCAAAAGACTGGCAAAGACTGCTCTATAAATGAAACAGACTTCTCTGAATGAATTGTTAACATTAAGGTCCTTGAGGATCTGCACAGCTGTTAATATAGGAGACCCCCTTTAGGTAACTAGGGCTGATCTGACAGAACTTGCTGAAAGTGTTAAATATTTTTGACGTTGTGTGACATCATCTTATAAGTAAACTAAAGACTTGGTTAAGGTACGATCATCATTTCATGTTACAAATGAATAGAAAATCGGACTTAGCGTTAATTGTTTTAATGGCTTACTCTCAAAGTAGGTGGTCATTCAGTCTTCCACAAAGCCTGTGTCACTCAGTATTTACATTATTAGCAGTAGAAAGAATGTGTGGTTATATGTAGAAGAACTAAACTGAAGTGGGTGGCAAATATGGTGAAGAGGCTTAGACTTCAAAATGTTCTGCTGCAATAGGATATAGAAGCAACACTCAAGGCTTTTTTTCCCTCTTTGTGATAAGGACTGTCCTTGGGCTTTCCAGGTCCCTCAGTTTAATGGCAGAATTGGAAGGCTGAAGTATTAACCTCTGTACAAGTCAAACTGGGGACCACTGAAGCAATTTTGATGTATAAACATTTATGGGACTGAGTACAGTGCATCCCAGCATCCTGCAGAGGATTACAAGACTGTCATTACAAGACTATTTCCTTGCTCATCTTTGAAAGGTCATTGCCTTGAGAGATTTCAAGTAAAGCAGGAGGAGAAAAGCAAACAGCTCCATGTTCAGCAAGGGTGAGAAGGAGTATCGGGATTTATAGACGTGTCAGCCTGGCTGTGGTGTCTGGGAAGATGATGGAGCAGATCTTCCTGGAACCCATGTTCAGGCACAGGAAGGCCAAGGACATGATCAGAATCTATCAAGGGCAAGTTAATTGTCATCTGTGATAAACCAAATGTCTCAGTAGATGATGAGAGAATGGTGGATGTTGTTTTAGGAAGGCATTTATACTAACTGGTGATAGGTGGCTTGGATGGGTGATCTGCAAGGTGGACAGAAATTTAGCTGGACTGCTCTGCTCAGATTGCTGAAGCAAAGTCCAGCTGGTGGTAAGTAGTGTTCTTCAGGTGTACAGTTGGATATTTTGTAAATGACCTGCAGAATTGGAGGGAGTGCACCTTCTGCATGCTCATGGATGATACTACCTTAGGGAGAGGTTAATAAATTGAGACATAGGGCTTCTTACCAGAGATATTTTGTCATTCTGAAAGAACAAGCTGGCAGAAAACTCATGAAGTCTTAGCAGCATGGAAGATGGTAGAGGAAGGTTTACGCATTTTCCCGTCGGCAGAATGGAGGAATTTTTAATTTCCATTTCATTATGAGGCTGTAAAAGTAGCCTGCAGAATGTTCAGGTGACTGAAATAAAAGGTGACTAAAATATTGTGTGATCCACCTTGAAGTCAGGAAGGGATCCTGAATTTCTCAGTATTGGCCAGCACTGTTGTTTTCGTATCCTGAAACAGGAGGAGGACCCCAAAATTGATTTCTACCTACAATCTCAATTTTGGAATATTTTTTTGTTCTTATGACTTCTTTAAGCCAAACTGTGCTTTCCTAATGTGTTCAGTTTGGATAGGCAATATCCAAATATCCTTCCCATGTAATTGTTTAATTGCAGCATATATTGGGGTGGTGGGAGAGTGGGGGAAATTGTTAGATACAAGCTTATTATTCCCAAGCAACTGCAATAAGATAATCCTTTTTGTTGGGAGACTCACATTCAAATACTTCATTTCACAGTGCCAAATTAGATACAATATAAAGCTAATTTTAAAAAATACAAATAAATAGGCATATACTCAGTAGTTCAGTACTTACACAGTATCCTAAGGAGCTGGGTTAATCTGCACAACAAAAGGATTGTATAAAACCGCATTTTTGTGATGTAATAGGGTAAAATAACTAGCAATTAAGATACTTTATGATACTGTTTCACTCCTTCCATGCTCCCTAAAATGAGTCTGTATTTTTAGGTATTATCTTCATCCACTTAGGTTGGGGAAGAAGACATCTTTAATTTGGACCCTAGTGTCCATGTAACTACTTTTGTGAGGAAAATTGATTACATGTGTTTTACTAGGAACCCACTTGAAGTAATGTACAAATAGCTATAAAACAAGTGAAAGTGAATTTATTCTGGCGGTTTTTCTTCAGGTGAAAACATATAGATGTTCCCTACACTTATTTCTTACATAAATGCATGTAAGCAAAAACATAAGTGAGTCTGGTAATGCTCAAAATCAAATACAGTGTAAGCAAATTGTATGTAGGATACCATTATTAGAAACATGAGAATCATTACTTTCTTCTTGAAGCTTTTTATGTTTTCAGTTCATAGTTTTAATGTTAATAATTCAATCTTTATAAAAATGAAAAATGTCAACCTTTTAAAGATGTAAGGCAATTAATAAGCAGAATAAAGTGTCTGTGTTACAGACAAACTTGCCAGTTGCCAATAATTTGATTGACAAGCATGGGGTGGAGTTACTGGCAACTGTTGCTTCTGCATGCTTTTATATTTTTAGAGTTGCCTTCTAACCGACAGGCGCAGATGGCCATAGGTTATGATTTTTTGTGTTTCTGAATTAAATAAAGCATTTATAAGGTATTTTAAATTTGATTGTCTCAATATCTTGTGTTAATTACTCCATATGGGTTTTGATATTAATTGGGAAGTTAGAGTGTGAGATTTTTAGAACTAATACGAACGTGTGTTCTCATTAAGCAGTAAATGTTATTTTATGGTTAGTAGAAGCTGTTTAAAGTTTTCTTGAAAAAAATTATTCAGATGTGGCACCTTTATCTTGCTGATTATAAAGAATGTTCTGCCACACAGTCAGAGCAAGTTGTTTCAGTGGTATTAAAGTCAAAAGGTCACAAAATATTTAGACCTGCTCTCACCTAGAGTTTAAAATGCTTTTAGAGAAACTCTGTGAGTTTCTGTTTGAAATAGCTGGCTTGTTCTGCTCATGTAGGAAATTCAGTGTGGTATATAACTTCTTAGCCTCTCAGATTCCTGCTAAAAATGAGGGCTAAAGTCTGTATTTTAGGATGGGATAAATTACAGTTATGTGTGTTTAATACGAAGAAAATTATAATTGAGCAGAAAAATTATCACATAGGAGACATGAAAATAATTTCTCTTTTACCAGAACCAGACTCAGCTCTTTCCACCCATTATTACCAAAATTTAGATTGAAATTTAGCCTTGCTTTGTGCTCAAGGAAGAGGTAGACTCATTTTTTCACTGCTTTACGGTCTCAGGAATGTTTTCCTAAGGTTATTTTTTTGGGGAAGAAGGGCAGCATGTGAAAAAATTATAGAGCAAGGCAGAAATTTGCTGACCATCTGACGGCTTCTGGTATTTAATGACATAGTTCAATTGCTTTTTAGGCTGTACCTATTCTGGAAGACATTTCTTTTGACTTGAGTATGTTTTAAGACCCAAGTATAGTGGAATTAGCATGCTTAATCCTTAACCGTGTTACTGTATTGCAGTTGTTTTCTTAAAATAGTTATCCTGTAAGAACTCCAAGGGATTAATTAAAGACATCTCCAGCTGTTGATTTAACTATATTTAGTCAAACAGCTGATACAACTATATATTTGTTAAAGAACAGGTGTTAAACCTGTTGCTTCAAGAAGAAATAAATTGAAGTTACTACATAAGCAACACTCAGGTTGTTAGTAAATTTTTTTTTTGTGATACATACTGATATATGTCTGATGACTCTGCTGCTTTCCAGAAATTGAAATTCTGAATAATGTTTTAATGCTTATATTTAGCCTCTATGTTTTTACTGTGCTGTAAAATAAATGTTTGGGTTGTTCTTTTTTTTTAAGCCTGACTGAAGCTCACTGTCTGTGAAAGTCCATGACTTCTTTTTGTATTTCTTGTGGTCTGTGGCATATTCATCTTTATGGTTTATTTAAACATTTAGCTGTGAACAGTTCATGAAGTACGGTTCTGCATATAAGAATGAGAAAAATTGATCCCATTTGTAACTCACTGGACTTCATTGGGTCTGTGGAAATCAATGCAGTAAATGTAAAGCCTAACCCTACAATTTTATTGAATCAAACACAATATTGAAAGAAGAAGCAGATATAAAATTGCAACCTAGTACATAGTTTTAATGCTTAAGTGCTTTTTGCCTTCTGTTTGGGAGGGCAGTATCTGCCTTTTACTTTCAGAAGATAATTTGTTTCACAAGGCTGAGTTCATCAAGAATTGAGTGGGAGAGAAGTATTTAAAATCTTAAACGTATTTGTAATTGTAAAACCTTATGGACAATGTCAATGAAGAAACTTGATAAGGAGTTCACCTTTATGAAATACTGTACTAATTATGGGTTCTGTGTAATGATTTTTATGTTTTGTAGGCAATTATTTAATCTGTTCCAAAGGCTTTAAGATGTGATGCCTTTTGCAAGTTCCAGGCATTTTTGATTGTTTTTTACTTGTTTGCTTCTTTTTACCTGTATCTTTATTTGATCAGATTTATTGAACACAAGCTTTGTCTCGATTGCTGCATATGCCTCAGGCCAGAACTACACAGCAATCTACCTTCCATTTGGCTGGTGTCATGTATCATGTGTACCCTACCTAATTTAGTCTACTGCATGCCACCAGCGGCTTAGTTTTATTAGTTGTTTGTAGGTTTTAACACAATATCTGTCAACTTGGAATTTTGGCAACTTTTCATTAAGATGAAGGGGTATCATGTTGTTATACACCAAGACTCTGATAGGTAAGGTTGTGTCTCCTTTTGGAACTCAAAATTTTCATTTATTATTCTGGCTGTCATAGTCTCTACCACTTACTGTTCAGCTGTTAAGTGTTACTAAGATACAAGCATTTGATAGCTTGACTTAAACCATCAGAGATCAAATTGTCTCTGCACTTCCTAAAGTCTGTCTTTTGTTTGTGTCAGCAAAACATAGCATATCCTGTGCTTCCATTCATAGGAAACTGATACTAAAATCATGTAGGCTTACATATACCTTTAAAACAGCAGCTGTTTCAGTTAATAGAATCTCATCTACATTTATATCTCATTTAGGGTCCTGCACTTCCCTAAGCTTACTGTTCTTACATGGATACCACAGCTGAAGTTACCCATAGCCTTATGTGGATACCAAAACAGCCTAGAAAGTGCCTGAAGATAAATATTGATACTTTTGTTTCTAAAGGATGGTGGGATAATGTTCATACAGTCTAACGAACAGTACTGTAACTGTATGGAAAACAACTAATGCTTTCACAGTATCTAAATCTAATATTAGGATGAGTTTTTAAGAATAAATTAAAATGCAAACCCATCGTCTGGTGCAAATTTTCAAAAGGTTTTCATGAGATGTGAAGGATAACACGGCAAAGCAGTGAAGTTTTCTAGTTCAAGAATTAGTGGAAAATATCATATAACTTATTAAAACTCGCTGTTCAGCAAAGTAGTAAAACCTTTCTTCACTCATTCTTTCATAAAAGTTAAAATTAATTGTAACAATTGTATCACCATTATTAAAATCTATTTGAAAAAACTTTAGCTCTGTCCTGGAATTTACTTGCTATAGCAAGTTGGATTGTTTTAGAAACGCTTAGTGAGTAGAGGAAGAAACATTTTTCTAACATGTTTATGAATTTAAGACACTGAAGACTTGACTTTGTGTCTGGGCCATTTGGGTTTTTTTCAGCCTAGCAGAAGAATATTTCAGGATCCAGTTTTTAATTAAAGATGGTGTTAAACAGAAACCTGCTGGAACAAGAGTGCGTTATTGTTGATGCGTAACTCTTTTGCCTTCCCATTGTTACTGAGCCTCTGAATCTTGGCAAAAGTGACTGATAGGCAATGCCTTTTGAGACATCACCCAACTGGTGATCCTCATCATTTAACACAGAGTAAAGGAAGCTGGGTTTTATGTCAATGCCTTTAGCCTGGATGGCCTAAGATTTTCTAATGTTTTAGGTTTCAAGTATGGTTGATTATGGTTTTTTTAGAAAGCAGCACGAAACAAGCTTCCATTGTCCTCTCATTTTTGTCTCTAACAGGTTGTCCCAATCCAGTTATTTCCTCTTTGCTTTGGGGGCATTCGGCAGCAGTGTGGGTCAAATGATTTTTTTGCCCTCAGTATCAACAGAGAGGCAGCATTCAACATGAGAAGAGTAAAATTAAAAAGTAGATAGGACCAGTATATAAATCATTTAGGTAGAAGCAGTTTAGTTAAAGACTAGTTGAACAATTTTTTTAGAAGTTAGTTTGAGGCATTGCTTTTCTTGAAGCAGTCCAGCATTGGAATGTGCATGGTGTACTTGTGTCAGTCATTGTAACACGACTTAGAGCGAATTTTCATACACTTAACTTCCTTTCTGTGTCCAGAAAATAACCCAGCTGTAATGAACTTAGCTGGTTCTAGATCTGCTCCTATTTAAACTCTTGGGATGGGGCAGAGTAGACCAGATCAGAACCACACTAATTCTGAGGCTTTCCAGCTCACAGTGCCATCTGGCGGGGTTCATTCCAGTTCAGCGCCCTTGGTAATTAGCACTGCCAACAGTACTCTTAACTCGGTAAAGACTGGGTGAGAAGAATTGCCTGAGGTGCTGTTCCTCTCATTATCCTGTGTTGTCCTTCAAGATACCATAGCTATAATTGTAAATTCTGGCAGTCCCGTTGATTTCTTCAGAGGACTTCAAAGGAATGTCTGTCTCTGAAGCTGAAAGACTCTCAGGCTTTAATTTAATAAGAGACTATAGGATTTCTTCTTTGGAAATTTTTATATTCCTATTGTCAGCTATCAACCAACACTCATGACCACTTAATTTTCCATAAGGGGAGACATTCTAAGGTCTTGTCCAAGCTATTTAAGAAAATATGGCTGTGAGTACAACATAAAAATCAGTAGATTGGAAATATCTCATTCCTGGGTGATTATTTCTTGTTCATTCAGCCTAATGTTTTCCATTTAGTAAATTCAGCATCTGTTGAATGGAACAAATAACCTAAAGCTGTGTTTTGCTCAACAGATAAGCAGATTGAAACTTGCAAAGAACATTAATTCTTTACTTACAGTTTGGATTTTCAGCTATGTGACATAATATGTTTAAAGTATTTGCAGGTTGCTTGCTCATTTATCTTCTTTTTGTGGGTTTTACCTCAGGATTTTAAAAGAGTTGTGATACTCTCTTATTTGTTGATTAGCAGAATAGAATCAGTAAACTTCACTAGGAAGGTGTCTGTTTATTCTCTGTATTGGCAATTTTTAATTCATCTTACTTTCAGTTATCCTTTTCTTAGTATAGACATCAGGAACCTAGAAGAAGCAGGCACTGTAAACTTACCTACACGTCAGGAGTTAGTGTTTTGCCAAGACAACACTCAGTGCTTAAACCTTCTGAGAATATGACAAAAGTGAAAAAGTGCCACTTTCTTCTCTAATATCAGTTAACTGTTCACCTCTTTAGGAGACAGACTGGCTTTTACAAAACTTGATAGCCTAACAGCAGATGAGTTTTAAACAGCTCAGGTGAGCTGTTTACTGCCTAAATCTCAGTGTTGCTGTCTCCTAGACTCTCTTCCTTATCCCCTTTTGAGGGCCTCTTATCTGCTGCTGTGAAACATAAAATGTTACTGTGTATTGGAACCGTAAGACCAGGTAATGGGTGAGAGAGAGATTATGGCAGGTATTTTTTCAGTTATCCAGTGTAAGGTGGGATGGATAAGCTTAAAGCACAGCAAATGTCCAACTTCTAAACCATGTTAAAATTTCAAATTAAGGTTGGCCTTTTTAGTTTGTCACTATTGGCTTGCAGGACACCCCAGTCAAGAATTCTTGGGACATATATGTGCTTAGTAAGTGATCCAAACAAATCCCACCTCAGGGCTCTACTTTTGGTTCTTTTTGTGTTACTGAAAGCTTCTGTAGGAATAATTACTAACCTGTGGTCAAAGAGAGTAGGAACTTGACCTGTCATTACTAGGGCAGGTGATGCTTAAATTAGTCCTTCACCTTTTAAGATAAGGTGGCAGTCTGTGTCAGTCTACATATTTTGGTTCCCTTTTCACTCTCAGTAATCTTTCAGAATTTATACCTTATTATCATTCAGTGATGGGGGATTAGGAGCAACACCATTAGAAAAGCCTGAGCCTTTCTATCACAGGATGTGATCTATCACGATCACATATATCACGATATATCCAAGTGTTGTTATGTACTTGCAGCCCGAGTCTGTCTGAGTCTGGGATATATTGTAGCTGCCACTTACACAATACAGTTTGCCACAATGCATATTATACATTCAGGTGCAGCTTAAAGCGGATTTTGTAGCATTTGCTCTATATGGAGAATAAATACACGTTTCTGAGCCAAATTTCTGCCTTTTGTGTTGGTGCAAAGTTTCAAGCAACACCTGAAAAATACTATTTCACTTTTTCTTACCTGCATTATGCTCAGTTGCAGATACTGTTCCAGTGGAGACTTTCAGTCTGCTAAATCGAAAGTTTAAAATATGCTTTCTACACTTAAATAAAACTTTTGCATTGATGCACTGAAGCCAGGATTTGTTTGTTAGATTTATTGGGCTTTTTCGGTTATATTGTGAGGCAGTCTCAAATAACAAATGATATTGTTATCAAATTCTGTTCTACAAAACAGGATTGCATGGGGGCTTTTCAGTCATACCATAAGTATTTAATCACCAGACTAATGTTTTAGTCATTTACTGTGGTAGGCATTGAGAGTAATTTCAAAGTTTAATGGTTTATCTGCATTGCTGCCAGGGCATGGTGCCCTGGGATAGCTCTCGGGTAGCTTGCCAGGTTAACTCTGGTCCTCTTCAGCAGAGCTCCACACCACTCCTGTCAGTCCCCAGCTGTTACTACAGTGTGGGATAATTCCATCCTGGGTGCAGGATGTGATGTTAATTTTTATTAACTCACATGCAGTTCTTGTTGGCTTAGGCTTCCATCACATTGAGGTCTCGCTATGGTGGTTCTTCCTTCTGCTGTATCTGGCTTTCCATCAGTTCTTTGTGATCCATGAACTTGCTTAAGATATATCCAATTTTATCATCCAGATTATCTATAATGAATATTACAGGTCTGTCAGTTTGTCTTTCAGCCACTAGCTACTATTTTTAGCTAGAGACCAGAAGATTTAGAAGTCCTTGTCTTCTTGCATTGCATGAGTGATCTAAATATCCGGTCCGGCGCAGAATATTTCTCATTGGACACCAGACTGTTTGAGGATTTCTGAAAAAGAATAAGTCCCTGTCTGTGAGGACGTGTTAATCTGAAGTTTAAGCAGTGTCTGGAACATCTTTTGAAGTTATAGTAGTTGAGAAATGCAAAATCATGATGTAGATCTCCAGTCATGCTCTTTTTTGTACTGTACTGTACTCCTTTTTTATTTTAAAAATAAAAGGTGTAATTACTTGTTTGTAGCAGCTTGTTGGAGGTTCCTTTTTGTTGTCAGTCTGTAAGTTTGTGACTCATCCTTTTATACCTTTTCCTTAAATGAATATATAAAAAGAAATAGGGGTTTTGTACTCAAGAGAAGCTGGGGGAGATGAACAGACCCTGCTCTTTCTGTAAGAAGTGCATGTGTAGCACTGAATTGGAGATGAGTTTGGGTTTAGAAATTTGAAGTCTGAATCTAATGATGTTTGTATACAGGTACATGAAGTGTGACTGTACAGCTGTGCTTGTACAGGATGTGCTATACCTATCAATTCCTTCACAATTAGGATTTTTTTTAAACAGCAACTACAGCAAATGTTTTATATTATTTCCTAACATCCTTCTTTGGAAGCACTGAGCGCTTACAACTTCTGTTAACTGTAATACTTCTGAAAATGAGGCTAGATCTGTTACATTATCTGAGAATGTTAAGGAATAACAAGCATTCATAAAGCATCCACTTTTAAATGGTGCTTAATGTGTTTCTGTTCTAAAAAGTCTTTTAAGCATTAATAGCTATTGATGCTTTACAAATATAGCCTCATTGATGTTCAGGGATTTTTTCAGTATTGTATTCTCTTGGTATACAGGCAGTGATTAAATGTTGCAGCCTTTGTTGAGACTTTTTTTAAGTGCTTAAGAAATTAAGTTTTGCATTCTGTTGGAGCCGCATTCTTTTTTACCATGTACTTTTACTCTAGAAATAGTTCTGTCAGACCAACAAATGGTCTGTGTAACCCAGCAGTCCAGATTGCTGGCAAAAGTGCCAAAGGTCAGAATCTGCTGAAGGTAGCTGAATAAATAAATAAATGATGCTGCTGTTGTAGTTATAGCAGTACATTAACTATCATATCTGACATGATTTACACAAGTAATCCCCTCCACTCTGCAAGTTAGTTGCCTTCTGTCTCAGGAGTATTTTGTTCCTAGTAGCAATTGATTCCTGTCCGCATTTCTGACTTTGTCAGTTGGAGGATACTGGCATTTAAAAGTGAAGATAATTTTGTACCAAGGGCTTGGTAATTTTGGTGTAGTCTGTGATGTGGGAATTGGTGCTAGTATGTTGCTTTGGGATTCAGGAGTAGGAAGTTATAATTAGAACTAGATAAATGTATATATCATCTAAATATCTAAGTTCTTCTATTCAATTCTGTTCTTTTACTGTGGGAAATTATTTGAAAAGTATACCCGATTATCAGTCTGCATGCTGCTCTGTTGGAGTCTGGTGACTCTCAGTGTTTTTAAGAGACAACATCTTGTGACACAATTTAGTGCTAATATCTATTTCTCATTTTTCAAACTGATGGAAAGCTGTTGTAAATGGCACATCTGGAAATAAACAAGTAATTCTTTCTGCACAATTTTATTATCCCTTTTTATGCATTAAAAGGAAATAAACATATTTTCATTCTCGTTTCATTGTACACTGCATACTTGATAGAAATATTTCAGAGAATTTGTTTTTTTCTAAATGCTGTGAAATGAACATGCATGTTTCCAAGAGTATTGTTTTTTTTGCCCAGAAGCAGGACTTGAAAGATCTGTGGGCTGGTAATTGCAAGCTGTTATTTTATTTAGTTGCAAAAGCTGAGAGTCAAAGAGTGAAGTTGATTGTTCTTCACTACTGGAAAGTACAGATGCAATTTTTAATGGGATTTGGTACTGCTTGCAGGATCCAAGCATGATGGGAGATAGCAGCATGATGGGAGAAGCTGGAGGCAGTGTCTTGACAGATAGGTGAATAGTGATAAAAAATGCTCTGGATTTGTTTTCATATGGCTAAAAGCATGTTGTTAAGTGGATCATGGTTGACTGTGTTCCCAGTGCTTTCCCAGGGTAAGGTGCTCGTTCTCTGTTGGTTCTCAGAGGCATATCAGTGCAGAGAGCCTGTTCTGAGTGTGCTTCAGATGTTCCTTTGCATCCTTCTTCCTCCATGAGTACCTCCTGTGTTTACATGCTTGGCTCTTGCTTGCAATTTTTGTAACTTGGCTGAGACTTGACATTTGTTTCAAAACCACAGATTCAGTACTGATGGAAGCGGCATTGAGTTCTCCACAGGCTTAGTCGTGGCATAATTAAGCTGGTGTACCTGGAAGACAGAATTAGACATTGTATCAGTATTTGTTTCATGTTTTGTTCATGCTGGAAAAATCTATTTTTCTAGAAATACAAAAGCTGAAAGTATTTTTCTTTTTAATTGAAAAATTTAATTCTAAAGAATTTGTTTTCCTTGGCTTCCATGACTGCTGGTGTACTTTTCCCTCCTTGTCATTGGAACAAAGATAGATCCTCAGCTGTAGTTCATGAGAAGGAATTCAGTATCTGAGACTCCCCTGTTTTGATGTGAGCATCACAGAGTGTGTTTGGTCAGCAGTAGCTTTTTGCTGTGCCACTTCTCTTATTTCTAGCTTTTAAAATTTTATTAAAAGTATGAATTTAAAGTTATGTTGCATTAGTAGCCGGACAGTTCTGTGTGTACCTGAATGTATGGGGTTAAAAGTGCTATAATTTGTGCATGCATCCATCACTGCTAGTGCAGTTATTTCCAAAGTCCTAGATCCTCACATGGAATTTGTCAGCTGAGAACTTGTGTAATACAAAAATGTAACATTTTCATTTTCACATGTGTTTAGCTTTCATATGTGCTCATCTTCATCAGTGTTTAAACAGAAAAAAAATAGGATCTGCTTATAACTGCCATGGTGGATTTTAATCATTCTGAAGAAGTGAAAGTTGACAACTTAATTTTGAAAGGAGGGAAATCTGGCATGCCCAGATGCTTCAGTTAAAATATGCAAAATACTTGAAGAGAGACAAGGAGTAATTCATTTGTCCTTGAGCTACACATCTAATTTTGTAGATAAATAAAGACTGTAAAGCTGCTTTAAAAAAGCCAACTTAACTTTCCATTACAGAAGGTTTCAATCAAGTTGGGGAAGAGAGTTCTTGACCAGTGGCACTACATGTCATTTATTACTTAGAAATAAAACATTAAAAACAAAATCTCTCAGTAGTTATGCTTGAAGTCAGGTTGTTTGCTTTCTGGCATTAGGACATTGGAACAAATTTGCATTGGAACAAATTCTGCTTTTCATTTGGATAAACAGAAAGTATTTTTTTTAGATAAACTTAGAGTTTTAGGAGAATTTAGTAATATCCTAAGGAAACAATTGGAACCTTTACCCTTCCCAGTTTTGAGAAACTAAATCTCTCTTTAATTGAGTTTGGGGGTGGTTGGTTGATTGTTTTGGTTTGTTTGGTTTGGTTTTTTTTCTCTTAAACTTTGAAGGAGACTATTCTTTCTTTTCCTGTTTAGAATTTTTTGATTTAATGGATTTTTTGTGAAATAACAAAAGATACATACTTTAAAAACAGAAAAAAAATCACAAAGTTGAACTAATTAGAAAAGTAGTAGGGAGGAGGTAAGTATTAAGTACTTAGGTGAGCATATTTGGCTCAGCAAATGTTCAGGTCCTCCTCCTGTAAATAGAGCAGGAGCCATATGCCAAGCTTTCTGTCATCCTAAGAAAGGAGAGGAGGCTGGAGAAACCCACAAAGAAATACAAATAAAGGGACAAAAGCAGAAACCAGCCACAAGTCAGAACTGATCTCTCAGTGATGCATTTATTTAGACTGGGGCTTCTCAGCTCAGCCAGATGAGAACTAGAAAGCCCTTCAGGTAACAGCTTGCACTGTCACCAAACGGTGACTGGGAAGAGCGATCCGTGTGTCCTGTTCGGTTTGGGTGCTCCTGAAGAAGTTAGATGGAAGCCTGGCTTTCTCGACTGGTGAATATCATAAGCAAACATGCTATCTTTTCTATATTTGTGTTCTTACAATTGCAGCATATTTATTTAAAAAAAAGGTATTGAGTATTTGAGTATTAGTTGAGTTGAAGGTTTAAAGCTTTAGGGTCTTTATGCTTTACATTGGAGCTGCATTTATGAAATGTATTGTAGCGCTTAATGTTGGATGCTTCAGTTGGAAAGTAATGATTCTTGTTTTCAGATTTGATTGATAAGATCTGTTTAGTTTTGAATTTTAATTGGTAAATCTCGATGTGCTTTTTTTTCTTATTGAACAAAAACTCTGTTCTTGTTAAGAAAAAGTATTTTAAAAGGATTTTCTTGTGTAAACCACTGTAAAGTGATTAAAAGTGATAAGCTTTTCAAAAGGCAGTGTCTTACCGTATTTGAATAGCTTACATACTAATTGGTTTTTAAACTGTGTGCCTGGCTCACCTGTGACTTTTTGTTCATCAGCATGTTTTGCTACAAGGTAGTGTGTCTTGTAATTTGTCACTTTTTGGTTTTAGAGTATTCCCTTAATACGTATTTTGCTACTTTGCTGTTTCCTTATATTTTCAGTAGCTTGATGAGCTTTTTGTGTTACAGCAAACTTTTTTAAAAGCTTCATATGGTATTTGCTGGAAGAGAAGTTTGCTTTTATCTGTCTCTGAAATACAAATTAAAAGGAATTTCTGTAAATAATTTTAAGGTTTCTATGAAATTGAAAAATGTGATCAGGTTATTTCATTGCATTTGTCCTTTACCTTACCATGACATTTGTACCTTTACTTTTGAATGTTTTGATTTTTAGGTATCAGTCTGTGGGACAGTAACTTGCGAGTATGAAACTGAAAAGGAATTAATTGAGTGTTGGTTTACATTTAAGATTTTGTTAAAGCAAAGTATGTTAATGGAAAAATAATCTGGGTCTGTCTCACATATGCAACGTTAACTTCCAGCTTTTTTTCGGTAGTGATTAGTTTGAAGCTTTATGTAGAATAGTGGATAAGTCTTTATAGAGGATGTCATTAGTAATAAAGAGGAAAACTTTCACCTTTAACAAGATTTTGTCTTCTATACAGCTCGCCCAGTTTAGGCAGCGGAAGGCACAGACTGGTGGTCAAAATGGATCAAAGAAGCAGAAAAAGAAGAAGAAAATAGCAAACATCAAAGATGAAGAATCGATACAAGATGGGATTGAAACTGATCGATGTCGAAGTGATGAAATATCCACATGCAGCAGTCGAAGGGGAGCAGCTGCTACTGCTGACTTTGCTATTATCAGGACTTTGCATAGTGGAGAAATTATCAAACACACCCAGGCTTACAGCATTGAGGTAAGTTTGTCTCAGTCGTTTTTGGGGGTGAGTGGGCATAAAATAATCCATTCATTTTGAGAGTGTGAATAAAGGAATTGGATGAGATTTTGCACACTATTTCTTTTCTTCTTCTGTCTGACTTAGTAGAGAGGACACTTTCTACCTGTCTGCTGGCATACTTTTTTAAATTGTAGTCAGTTCCCTGTAGAGTATGGAGTTTGTACTGCTATCCTCCTTAAATGTGCATGAATCAATTTTGTTTTATTAGAAGTTGCAAATTGAAGTGGATTTGTTATCTCTGCACTTATGGCTACACCAAAATGCAAAACTAAACACCTTTCTTGTATTCATGATGTGATTTGAGTCACTCTGGTTAATGAGGATAAGGAATGAATTTAGAAATGGCTGCTGAGAACTGGGTGGCTTAAGAGATTGATGTACAGTTACTCTGCTTTTACTGCTTCATGAAATATAATCCTAATTGCTATTGGCTGAACGTAAATGCTCTGGGAACTTTGGAAGATGCTGTGTGACGTACACTGGCAGTCCGGTTTAGTTCTGAGTGGACATGAATTCGTGTAATGTCATTACAGATAGAAGGGACAAGAAAGGCTGATATTATTTACAGAATAGCTTACTCCATTTGTGAAACCACTGCTTCGGAAATGACATGAGTGGCATTCTGAGGAAGTATCTCTATGCAGATTCCCAGCTCTGTGCAGATGAATACAGTCATTTTTGAGAGATACGGTACAGATGAATGCTCAGAATTTTGACTTGCCAGTGATGTGCCGGGATAGACCATTTGTAACCAGTTTGGTTCCATTATTGGATTTCCAGCAGCTGAGGACTGGAATAAATATATACTTTTTGAAATGTTTTTGCATTTTTGTTAAAAGACCCCCAAAGTTACCATGATGGAGGGGCAGACAGACTAAATCATATATGCAAATGAAAACTTGTAAAGTAATTGATCCATTTATTTTACAGTTTTAAGCCTATAATATACTAGATTATATATATATCTCAATAATATTTATATCAATATATATCAATACACTAGATATTTTGAACCTTGTAGGTACATGCCTTTAATGTGTAGCTTTTAATTCTTAGAAAGCTCATGTTAGAGCTTCAAAACTGTTTGTAGTAACTCAATAAAACTCTGTTCAACTCAGATTTTTCTGGAGGAAGTAAGAAAGTTGATAACAGAATATCTGTTTTCATTCATGAAGATAGGATTTTTTTGCCTTCTAGGAAAAGAGAAAGGTGTACTTTATGAAATGAATCAGGTTATCTACAGCTAATGAGAGAGGACTGCTAGGGAAGAGAGGTGTTTAGAGAGAATCACTTAAAGTGTTGTTTTAATAATGCAGTAGTCTATATAAATATGACAACTGTATGAAGTAATTTCCTTGGTCAAATATATTTTGAAGCTGCAGATGGACTCTGCTGATGTATTTCCTTTGTTAGGATAAATATCCCTACTACAGCTGGAGAAGCAGGGTAAAGTACAGAGTCATGGAATAACTTTGGTTAAAAGGGACCTTTGAGGTCATCTAGTCCAATCCTGTGCTCAAAGCAGGTCTGATTAGATCAGGCTGGTCCTAGTGGCCTGTGTTGGCCTCTAAATGCATACAGTACAAGACATAGATGATTATAGAAATGGAAAAAATATCTGCACTGCAGTTGCTTAAGATGCATTCTTAAGATGGGGTATGATTTTTCTGAGGTCTCTCTCACTCCCAAAGCAACTTACGTTTTGTTTAAATAAATATGTGCTGGGGTTTCTGGTTTGTTGGGGGGAGGTGGTTTGCTTCTTTCTTTCTTTTTTAAAATGTAGCTTTAAAAGAATAGGCATGGAAATCATGTAAATTTGTAATTTGACTCTGTTGAGTTACTTAGTGACTTTTAAACCAGCATTCATTTCCACAAAAAACAAACCATAAAAACCCCGCTCCCAATTGGGAGAGCATTTTTCTTTGTTAAGTGTGGTCTCCTTACTCATATTACTTAAATAAATAATCAGTATTTTGTAGTTGGAAGGTGATTGCCAAAGTCTTTGCGGTATTAATAGAAGATGAAAAACTCTGAAAGTGTTTCAGTGAATCTCATAATTTACTGGTTTTAGTCTTACAAGTGCAATGATTTGGACAGAGAGCCTGTATTACAGTAATTGGATTGGAGCTTGCAGAGTTGAAATGGCAGCCAATGTAATAGGCAGTTTCAGGCTAATCTCTGCAGTGGAGAATTACAGCTTTGAGCTGTTTGCTTTTTCACCCAACATTAAGTCGTTGTAGGTTGCTGTGTCAGAAGAGTAAGACAGGATTACTGGAAGCATTATGCAGGATCATTTTCTAGCTAAACTTTGATTCCACATATTTATTTCATGTTTTACTGGAACTGATATTTAGAATTGTTCTTTCTGTACCACAAAATACAGACTCAGAACATTTGAATATACTGCCTGTCTGTCTAAAAATCTTGACTGGGCTCCTCTGTGGTAGTTTTGTGGGTAAAAATTTATCTCCCTGCTGTTCTTCTAGTATGATTTTAAGTCCCCAGTGAACTTACTCAATATGGATATCAGAAAGTGAAATAGAGCTACTCCTCTGGGAGCTTATTTCCCTTATGAAGGTAGAAGAGTAGTTTCTTTTCAGAGGGGACAGAAGTGTTTAGAGTACAAAGAGGTTTTTTTTGCAGTCATCTATTTCCTTTTTGTTTTTTTCCTTCTGTATTCTAAGGGTGGGTTCCCTCTAGTTGCAGAAACTAATTGGAAGAACTCTGGAAGAACTGTCATTGTTTAGCCATTACATTTTACCTTCCATCTGGACTTATTTGTAATTTCTAAGGTTTTCCATTCACTGGTTGAAAGAGAAATGCCAGTTGGTATTTATTGGTGAAAGTCTCTTGTTTCTCGTTGGATGCTTTTTGTCTTGTTTTCACAAGGAAAATTGGTTTTGTATTTATTCTGTTGCACTCTGATATCTTTAGGTGTTGACATCCAGAGTGTCCTTCTCCATATAGAAATAAAAATAACCCAGACCACATTATAAAATGAACTGGAATCAATTAAAACCTTGGGTTTAGGATTACTTTTTAGGATTGCTTCTTTTTGTGACTTCGGCAACTAAAAATGGAAGAAAGCAAAAGCTCCTTCTAAGGTAAATAATTGCTGAGATCTCCTTTTCTGGGAAGTCTTGAAACAATGGATTGGAGCACACTGCTTTGCAAGAGTGTCCTGATGCCAGGAAAGGAAAAGAAATTACCCTGTGTCACAGTAAAATTGTCCTTGAGTCACCTGGCTAGTAAAAGCTATTATATAAAGCTTCTTAGAAAAGAAAAGTTCAAAGTTCTGTGATGAAGAATACCTGCTAATTGACTAAGGTTGGATTAGTAACTCGTCTTTTGTTTTTCGAAAGACAAATCCTTTTGGTAATAGTTTTAGAATAGCTTAACTCTTCACTGAAGTAGGTGATAAAGTTTATAGCTCCATGTTTCATTTCTGTAAGGTATTCTGGTTGTTAGTATCTGAGATTTTGACAGACAAGCATCGGTAGGTGATTAAGAAGGAGACACTGGGTAGGATCTTGAGAACTGATAAAGAAAAGTGAGAGAAATAAAAAAGTGGTAAGCAGTATGGAGAAACAGAGAGGATTGTCTCAGTGAGAAAAGGCGTAAGTGGCAAATATGGTAAGACATTCCAAAAGCAAAGAGCAACTAAAGGCTTTGACTTGAAAAGAGCTGTTCTGGGATGTACAGTAAGGTGGAGGAATTGAAAAAAAATATGGATAAAAAAAATCTAGTGAAAATTAGCCCAGTCACTTCAGATAATACAGCATCCATTGAAACGTGTTTTGAAATTGAAGAATGAAGAAAATCAAAAATGTTTGGAAATAGTCTGTTCAATAGTAAAGCCACAAGAGAAAGTAGTAAATTCTCAGCAGCATATGGCTGTGATTGAAGCTAGTCATTCTTTCCATTCACCATCTGGCCAGAAAATTGCCAGGATAACTTGCCAATTTTCTTTAATTCCTAATATAACCTCTTCTATTTTGCCTTCCTTTATCTCTGTAAATACTGATATATAATAGGTTTGCTGGCATAGAAATTACCTGTACTGGACAGTGGTCTTTGCAATTACAGGGTATTTCACTTCAGATTAAATATTTATAAAGCCATGCTACCAAAGAATAGAAACCTAATTGAATGCTTAGGTTACCACTGTTGATGGTGTTTTCTGATACCATCAGAAGTTACACACTGCAGAGTTCAGTACCTTGCTGTAGGTTATATTCAGGTTTGGCACAGGCTTATCTCCATTAAAATGTACTTGGTTTAAATTTGATCATAGTAAAATGGTTTGGGTCATAAATTACCAGGGAATTTGAATTGAATGGTTTTGATATTAGGAACTAAGGAAGACATGATAAGGCAATATAAAAGAATAGTCCTTCATATTCAGAATGTTCTACAAGTATTAAAGGCCCATAAGGTTCAGGATGACCTAAAGAGAGGGTTTTATGTCTGGGATATTCTATTTATTCTCTTTGCCTCAGTCACTAGAGACCTAGTCATGGTCTCCTTAATTAGACTTACTTGTGATCCTCTATGAATTGTTAGAAACCCATCTGAAAATGCCCAAGTGAAAATAAGTTGGTCAAGAATTAATCCAGCCTTTTGTAATTACATTTTTGCGACAGTTTTCACTGAGATCATAAAAAAGTCAGTAGTTTTCTTCAGGTAGAATTCTATTTCATGAGTATTCGGTCTATACCTTCATCCATTGCAATTCGAGTACTTTAATAATGGATGTCAGTTCTTGCAAAATGTTTTATTATCACGTCTGGAAGTTTTCCAAAGAAATATGAAAATCACTTCTCAGTTTCTGGAATATTGTTGGGTGTCCAGCGTCCAAGAACGTAACTTTTGGGCAGTGCTTCACTGCATAGAGAAGCAAGTTACTCTAAAATGGGTTTGCTGTGTTCCACAGGCTGATACTCCTTTTTTTTTGTATCATCTTGCAGTATTTCCTCTGAAGTATACAGACAGAACTTTTTTAAATTTTCAGAATAATCTGATCTTTAAAGGTACCATCTGCAGAATTGCTGAAGGTAGTTGCCTATAAAGAGTCTTTTAGATGTATTTTAACAATCAACTACATTGTCAGTGAAGAAAATATTAGATAAGGTGTTGAAGTATTTTGCCAAAGGAGAGTAACTGCAGCATGAAAATACTGTGGGACATAGTTAATAGAATACGTGCAAAACAACTGTGAGGATGTAACAAATACCTGTTTCAAATTCCATAAAGCATTGAGAGATGGATAAATAGCCTTCTTGGCATTATCCCATCAAAAGATTTTGTGTAGTAAGAATTTTTGTAAATTATTTCCTTTCCAGCTGGTTCCTTGTGGCTCAAATGAGCTATGTAAAACCTAGTTACTTTTGTTGACCAAAGAAGAATTGAAGCATACAGAACAGGTGGCTTGACAATGGAAGAAACTGGATTTTGAAATAAAGTTGGTCAGGTCTTAGGAAGTAACATAGCTGCTTGGAGGGCAAGATGACTACCTGTAAAATGTTGACTACTTAAAATGTTACAGATTCTGATAGTGAAAGAATAACATGAAGTCTTACAGTCTGGGGTCTAATGTGTGCGCTCATAGGATTCAATTCTCTTTAGCAGGTTTTTAGCAGGGTTTGGGTGATCCCATTAGCACAAGAGACAGTGCATTTAACTGGAGTTCATTTGGCCGTCTTTCTGTCCTTAAAAGCATAGAATCCCTTGGCAAAAATCCTTGGTTTTAACATGAAAAGAACTATCTAGATCCAGGACTGAAGTTGATGTTTTAGAAAGATTATTTTTGCTGCTAACAGATACTGTACACCTAAACTGATGGAGCACTATATAACTGATGGTGGTTTTGATAATTTTGTAAAAAATCTTTTAGGCTTTTTTTTTTTTTTAACTTAATTTTAGATTGGTATTCAGAAAGGAGGAGCAATATATTAACTTCTAAAAAAAAATCATATCTGGCCAAGTTGCCATAACAGTTAGAGAATTATTTTCAATAGTCAACTTCCTTTGAGAATTCATATTTTCTCAGTCCAGCCTAAGCTTCAACCTACAAATTCTTCGCCTTTTTCTATAATTATCTACTAGATTTATCTATCTAGTGTTTATCTGAGGATAAACAAATTAATTTTTCATCTTCCTTATGAACAAGAGACTTTTTAAAATTCAGAAACATTACAAGGAAAAACTATTGAAGAAATAGGACTACTTGTTCCTGTTTTTTGCGTGTTGTGCCTGTATTTCATATTGTATATAAGGATTTGAAGAGTTCTTAGATGTAGCTATATATATATATATACACACATTTATAGTAATGCTTCTGAGTTTCTGTAGGAATGCTTCTAATCATTCTTTGTGAAGACTCCTGAAATGGAAAAAACAATGAAAAATTGTAAGAAGATAACATATACACACAAATATTCTGTGTTATGAGATAAAATAATGTGGTTTTCTCTGATTTTATTTCTTTCGGAGCATATAATCCTAGACAAGGACATAGACTACAAATAAGATGTAATTTTTTAGTGTAAATGTGTGTGTGTGTATATATATATACACACAAATATTCATATAAATATAAATAATATTAATAAAATCTATTTGTGTGAAAGTGAAATATTTTAAAATACTGATTTTGTATTCCACAGCAGAAACGCTTTTGCACTCTTGAGTTTTAAAACATAATTTTGATTTCTGTTTCAGTTTGTGTCTAATTTTTGAGGTGGACCTGTTTTTATTTTTTAAAATTATATGCACTGTAATAGTTTTAACTTCCACACAAACATTTTGAGGTTAAATGTTGTGTACTCTGTACATAAAACAATACCCTTTGTTTAGGTTAATTACATTCTGGAGCTGCATATTGGATCCAAAATCTGTAGAATCAATGTTAGGATTGTAAGAACTGCAAAACTTCAGTAGGTCTGAGTGGTAGATTACTTTGGAAAAAAAACCAAAACAAAACACAGTTGCAACACCAAATTTTACCTGTGTCTATTGATGTAAAATGTACCATGTTCCTTTGAAAACAAGCCTGACAGAACTCAGTATATAATTTAGACAGATGTAATGTGAGGCTGGCTAAGTGAATTTTTGGACTAGCTCTATTATGTGCACATCATTTTTGCCAAAGTAGTTCTAACTCATAGTTACACTTCTCAATTTTTTGAACTTTTTCTTTCAAGTGTACTTATTCCATGATAGTGCACCTTACCTACGTAATTTACATCTTTTCTCAGGAACATTTTGATCCTCAAACTTGATACAGTTTATGTAGTTCATCAAGATACACTGTGTTTCATTAAGGTGTCTATCAGGGCAGGTTTATGCTCAGTTTGTTAAGGCTTTGTTCCTTTAATTCCTCCACTTCATTAGATCACAAGATTTGAGTCTTTATCCATTTATCTTCCCCTGGTTTCCATGGAAGCTGAAGGGTGGGGGTTTGTTTTAAAATTCTAGTCAACGTCCAAAGTCTTGCATGTATGAAGATGGTGTTCTCTACAAGATTGAGTTCTTAAGTCAGCGAAGTTCCTAATTAGAAAAAATTGATATAGCAGAGAGAAGTTCTTTTCATGGTACTTCTTAGTTCTTACTGAAATACCAAAAAAAAACAAAACAAAAACAACATCAAATTAAGTTATATTTCCAAAATATTGTTTTGCACCTGAAGTTGTTTGCAGATTTCATCATGTAATTATGGTGTTCCTGTGATGATAGACCAACAGCAAAATGCTTTATTAAAGCTGAGATTTCAAGGAAGTGAAGGTGACCATTGCTGTACATACATTCTTATCAAATTCATGTACACCTTGGTGTTTTCAAATACTGTAAAATGGAAAATGTCTTGTTTAATATTTTTAGAGTGCCATCATTATAAATGTTTTAATATTTTATTTTAGCCCGAAAGTGAAATTTCCACCACAGTAGAAGATTACAGTTCTGAGGTAAGACTAAAGTAATGCTTTTCCTAGCTTTTCTTTCAACCTTTTCTGTTACATGTTTGCTGTAATGCTTTGCATAGTTTTTCAAAAGGAGAGGAAAGAAAGAGCGGATGTGATATTATGGACAAATCCGTTGCATATTATTACTTGTATGATCAATGTACCATTAAAGCAAGCATTATGTCAACTCCATAACGGGATGGCTACTATAATAAATAATGCAGTATATAAATAAACTGTTGTAGCAATGTCATCTTTAAGGTTTTATTAATACTTTGTATTGCCATGGGAGTAATGGCTGTGCATCATCTCTACTGATTTTCTGTGAGAGACTCTTTAACAAGTCGATTACATTTTAATAAGTTTCAAAGCAGCCTCAGTGACTGACTGAATGTCAGTCTGTTGGTGGGAGATGATGAGTGATTGCCTGTGCATTGCTTGTTGTTTGGCTGGGCTGTTTTCTTTCACTTGTTGAGCTGACTGTATCTCAGCCCACGAATTTTAGTTGCTTTTGCCCTTCCAGTTCTCTCCTCCACCCTTCTGACTGGGGAGTGAGTGATTGGAGCGGGGGTTTAGCTGCTAGCCAGAGTCAGCCCACACATTGGCATCTACAGCTCATCTCTGTCACACTGAAGGGTAGTTGTGTGTGTGGAACTTGGGTCCTGTCAGATGAAACAGTTAATTTGTAAGGACTAAACTACCTCATGCATAAATGTTGGTCAAGAACATGCCAGCAAGAAATAGCCGTGGAACATCCGAATACAGTAAGAATTGGTTTTAGTTTGAAAATCTAATTTTTCATGTCTCAAGCAATCATTTTGTGTAGGGATGGTCTAGGTTTTATTTTGCAGTTCTCTATGCTAAACACTTTAGAACAAACACACCCAGAATCTTAAGCTTGGCAACAGGTAAGAGGGAATGAAGTAAATCGAGTGAATCTCATTGCTGTTTGCCATCAAGAGTGTAGCGGACATACTTTTGAAGAACTGCTATGACCGTAGTGCACCTTTTTAGAATATGCATCACCGTGGTATGTGACTGCCTCTAAATGAAATTTGCAGTATGTGAAGAATGAACCCTTGTAACAGCTGTCAATGTCATTGATATTCATGTCTTTTGACAAGTGAGACATATTACATATATAATGAAATATGGATGAAATCCTGGTCACTTCTGAGGAGGTAGAAAGCAGTGCTGAAGACTGATTGCAAAAGCTGAAGAAAACATATCTTTGCACAGGGCACCAGATACAGAAAACATCTGGTATAATGTCTCATGGTAATTGTGGATGTATTCTGATTTTAGTGTCTTGTGCATCAGTTTCAGTTGAATTTAAAGCTCTCATTTTAACATGAAATTTCACATCTAAATACTTCATTCTTCTAAGATATCCATAGATAACCTGCAGAGGATATTTGGGAGCAATTTTTCAGATACTGAAGACATAGAAGAATAGAATTGCAGTCTGAATATTCCTTAAAAATATTACAGATTTCCTAAAAAATGCAATGACGGATGCATTACTAGGCAGTTCTTATTCCTGCAGAAAGACTTTTTTCTTTGCTGGGAGTTATTTTCTAAGACATAAATAGGCAACACAAAACTCATGAATAGTAGCATGATACTGGCTTTGGTGAAGAACAACTCAAGCCATCAGATTTGCCGTCTTTTTCAATGAACTCTTTTCATTCCAGTTCATTACAATTAGTTGGTGTCTGAAACGGGAAGACATCACATTTGGGAATGCAGATGTTTTAGGAGCTGATTTTCCAATATTTTTCATAGCAGCTGTAATGTTACTTTTATTGTTAAAAACTCTGCTTCTGTTCATGGGCACACTGTTAATAAAATGATCTGAAGCCTTTTCAGTTGAAGAAGATGAGAAGAAATTAAGTTTTGTCTGTAGCAGCATAATGACCCAGATATATAAAATATTGAGCTTATGTGTTTTTTCAAATCCATTATTTCCTTTTCAGAACGCTAAGAAAACCCATATTTGAAGAAACATATGCCTGTAGAACATAGATTAGAATGCCTATATTGTTTTTAGTGATTTTGCCAGAAATTAAGTTGTCGTTGTCATGCTTCAAATTCAAATAGGTCGTAAATAGTTTGTTATGTTGTCATTGATAAATTAAATCAGATGAT
This sequence comes from Bombycilla garrulus, assembly GCA_013400315.1. Lineage (NCBI taxonomy): Eukaryota > Metazoa > Chordata > Aves > Passeriformes > Bombycillidae > Bombycilla > Bombycilla garrulus. The sequence goes on from VXBU01008178.1 coordinate 27,322, forward strand.
GTTAATTCTTCAGCCCCTTCTCTTGAGGAATTTATAAAATTAGGTTATAAGGTATTTCCCTCTTTAGGAGACTTACCAGACACATAATTACAAGGCAGTTACAGTTATCTAGGCAAAACTGAAGGTATTGTTTATATAAGAATTCTTGTATTGGAGGAAATCTATTGTAAATGCAGTTTTTTTCCAGTTTTGCTCAGACACCTTTCTAATGCCTACACTATCAAGGTAGTAGCCGACTGAAGACTGGTAAATTCTTCATATGACCAGCTTGTCTCTTGGGACAAATTCCTCAATGGGAGCAGCAGTGACACCTACCTGCATGGTCTTAAATTATAATGGTAGTTAAGGTATTTAAGGTTATGGTTTAAACTCAGAACTAAGAGAATTTAGGCTTTTTCCAACAGTTGGAATTCTGTGTGATTTCATACCTGTGTAAGGTAAAGATGCCCCCATACATTTTCCACATGCCTTGGTTTTGGTATAACTGAAAAGCTGTTCCACCTGATTTTTTTCTTTTTCTCTTCTTGAACCTCTTTCCAATTTGCAAAGTGTATCTCTGAAAAGATGGTTAATATGAAGTCTAGAAAGTTGTTTGTTTTTATAAATTTTAATGAAATTCTATACCTCAACCTTAACTACTGCATAAAGAAACCTGTTGCTCTTCCATTAGTATATAGAAAAATATATTAAGCTGTGGTATTTTAAAAAGTTATCACTGGTTCTCCTTCAGAAGTTACTAACTGTAATTACAGGATTGTTACTGTTTTCATCACAAACTGAAAATTTCTTTTGTTTATGGAGTATAAACCCTCCCCCACAAAACCCACAAAATATGCTGAAATTCATTTTCCCAAGTTGACCTAATTGCTAATTTTAGCTAAGTTTTATATAGTCAGCTGTGACATAACTAGAAAATTGAGGAGAGGCTAAGAACATTGACAAGCAGAGTTCAAGGTCTGAATATTAATTTTTAGGAAGGAATCAGGTGTGTAAAATGTAAAGAAAGGGTGGAGGGGAAAAGAAAACATGAGGTAAAATTGTTAATCTGTTCCAGATACTTCTGTATGTTTCTACTACCAAATCAAACAAGTCTATTAAGCAGAACAGTATATATTGATTTATGCTGAGCATGAATTATTATTTATAGAGGGAATTCTCTGTAGTAATGGTATTAATGTTGTAAGTAGTTACACATTATATATTATTACTGCTATTTTTGAGATACAATTTCAGGTCTTCCGAGGTCTAAAGATCATTAGATAAGGTACAACGATTTCGTAAATGTAATCCTGACCTCTGGTGGCATTTGTCATGAATCACTGCCTTAATTCAGTGATGGAAGTTGGTTTTCCTTGTGTTTCTCAGAAAGAAGATTCCTTTCATTTGACTTAAGCATACGTATTGACTGATGCTATAGAAATGAAACCTTTATTTTTAGCCAGTAGACTACAGATTATATTTTACTTTATAATACTAAGTACTATTTCTGTAAATTATTTTGAAAATGAAAGGAAGAACAGACAGAATGTCCTTTGAGAGACTTCCCATAACATTCACTTGTTTCATATAATTTGTTCACCAAAACTGTGACTGCTCAGTAATGTATTGTAAAGTTTAATCTATTCTTTATTTGTGATTATTTGCTCATGCACTTTTATCCAGAGCTCTTATTACTTAATGGTTTCATTATGTTAAAATGTTATGGGGTTTGATTCCTTCAATGTTTTATTGTTTCCTGGGGTATGTAACTAAGCACATCATAAGTAATTAAGGTGTAAGAATGTTTCAGTCTTAAAGGTGAACTGCAAAGCTTTTAAAGAAGAAATTATAAGAATCTACATTAAGAGCATTTATAGACTTGCAGAACATCTCTAAATGAGTAAATCTCTGGGACTGGGACCGTAAGTCAAAACACAGGTGTCCTGCAGGCCTTGTTTAGCCATACACTAGCACTCGAGTTGGCATCTGAACTACTGAATTTATGTATTTCAGATGAGTGGAAAATTAATTTTAAATTAAAAAGCTAATAACTCAATACTGTCTGTCTGCTCTTACACAGCAGAATTTATCATGCCAGAGGTTGCCAGGCTGCTCCCAAGGTTTCCCTCAACACAGCACCCTGCTGTGGTTGGTTGACTGGGGGTTTTTTCACAGATTGCAGTACAGTTTGTTGCCTTGTCATGTTTCCACTTGCACTTTGCTGGAAGACATAAGGCATTTGAAAGAAGAAGGTATCAGATAAGAAACAGCATGGATTGCCATGCTACCGTGTTCATTAGTCTTGTGATGGTGAAGAGTTATGCTGCCATGAAATGGAGCAGGATTTCTGACGTTCCAGAGTAGTTGATTTGTGTGTGTGTAGCAAAATCTCTGTTATAAGTTAAAGGTCTTTTGTAGAATTTTCAGCTGCTGAGCAGTCTGGAACAGCTAATGAGATAGGACTTTTGTGCCATTCCTATTAGCTCTTGTTATAAAGTGTCTTTGATAGTCACACATAGCCACCATTCATGGGAAGAGAAATGTATCCACTGTGGTAGATTACAAAGATTGTGCACTGCATCTTTTTCAATTAAGGCAAAATAAAATGGGAGTTACAAAGGGAAAAGGAAGGATTTCATAATAGTTTCTGTTAAATTACTAGCGTTATTAATCTGGGACGTGTGCCAAAATCGGAATAAAGATGTTGGTGCCAGGCACTGTGTAGACATTTGTGTGTCTGCACACAGAGCAAACATCTGGCGATACACAAATGATGCACAGTGCCTCTATAAGTTGCCTGGACTGCTGTTTGCTGCAATTTTCTTTATTCCTTCTAAACTAAGGTAGTAATCTCTGTGGTATTTTCTTTTTACAGAGGAAATCAGAAATTGAAAGGGCACTGCGTCAGCTCTGCAAATTCTCTAATGCAGACTTATTCATTCGCCTAACACAAATTCAGTGACTGTATTGATCGCATTTATAACAGTGCACTTATTGATTTGCTCAGGCATGATAGTTATTTGTAAGTAAGCCCTGATCCAGGCTATGGCAGACCTCTGAGCAGTACAGCTTCTTTTTTTAATTTAAACATAGTATTTGGGTCTGAAATACTATGATGCCTTTCCATTTCTAGTACCATTATTTTTGTGTCAGGCTCTGATGTAATAACGAGCCCTGAGGATAAATGCAGCTGTTCTTGCTTTCTCATTTTTGAACATTGGTCTGCTGTTTTAAAAGCCTGCCTCTCTGATCGTTACTCATGTGTACACAGCATGTTCTTTTCGTTTGGATTTTTTTTTTTAAAACCTATAACTGCTACTTTGGCTTGTGCTTGCCTTTTGGAGATTCGCTGGTTTTGGTTTCACTGTACAGTCAGTAGAACCAAAATTCTCATAGAGGCTGAAACAGCCTGCAGTGTTAGGTGAGTGAAAGACAATTTATTTTCAAATGTCTTATGTCAAATGTATCATTTCTGCTCTTTTTCAATTTCACAAAATACCTTCAAATTGAGAATGAAAGTCTATGATACTGTCTTTCATCCCCTATCAAGAGATAAGTGACTTCGAGAAAGACTAAATCTTGTGGTATAAAAATCTTTCAGAGAGCATAACTATGTTTAGTAATATATAAAAATATTAAACATATAATTTAAAGTACAATAGTGCTAAATTTTAATTATTTAAAAGATAAAGCTTTGCATTGACCTTTAAATCTGAATTTCTTTGTTTTCTCTAAGTGTTGGTTGGTAAATAAGGCTTTTAGACAATAGTATTTATTTGTTTTTAGACAATAATATTTATTTTTGCAATTTTGTGTGTTTTACCTGTTATCTATGCTTACTTTGATGCAATTTGCTATATAGAAAGCTATTTTGTATTTCAAATGAAATAAAGTTTTGTAGCATACAATTCCCATGGGTCTGCAGAAATTGCCACATAAGATCCAAGTAAGTGGGAAATAGAAATCAAGCATTATTTCAAATAATGTATTTAGAAATTGTCTTTATACAGGTAAATGGTTGCAGTTTTGTGACAAGAACATCTGCAGACTTAATCAGGGTACAGTATTGCAACTTGAATCTGAATGCTAGTGGAGAATACTAAACACCTCAATTTGTTTTGAACAAAAACTGTGTTACTGACTAATACTTTATTTTGCATGCTGTGCTCTGCATCTGCATTGTTTGCTATATTAATATACTGTCTCACTAAACTTGAAATGCGAACCAGTTCAGTCCGCCTGTTAAGGCTGAGGCTATAGAGCACAACACACAGAAACATTTTTTTGTCAGTGCTTTTGAGGTGTGAATTATACTAACAAAGGAGGTTACCATGGCAATAAGATCTTTGATGCTGTATTGTATGTTAATGTTCTAAGGTGGCATTTGTTACAGAATTTGATGCTTTATTTACTGTGATAAAATGTAAAAATTGGCATGTTAAGGAACTTGGATTGATTTAGGAAGAAGAATTTGGACTTGGAGACATTCATTCAGAGCATGGAATGCAGCACTCACACACACAGCTAGAGGTGATGGAGAATCAATTGGCTGGGAAACAACAAGAGATTGAAGAACTAAGCAGAGAGATAGAAGAAATGAGGGCAGCCTATGGTACAGAAGGATTGCAACAGGTATAATTACCTTATGTTGCTTTCTGCTTGCTATTTGGTTACATGCAAAAATGCAAAGCCTCACTGGAAAGAGTTCACAATAAAGGCAGCTGTTCAGAAAACACTCCTGCGTGATATAGAATTAATTACACATAGTTTCTTTCAATTATATGCCATGTGTTGTATTTCTTTGAATGGCATTTCCATTGTGTGTCCTGTATTTTGTGACTGAAATTCAAATTTGTCTCTGCAGTGATTTTCTTCAAATTAGGAATGGAAAAACTATTTTCTTCAAGGAAAGCTCTAGTTCTTCTCTACTTATGCAAAGACTTTAATGTCTTCCTGTTCCTCCAAGATGAAAAAAGTCAGGTTTTACTCCCTAAGGAATAATATAACTGAACCAAAATGTATTTGTATGCCAGACTTCATGGTATGAAATACAAAATCAACAGTGTCAGAATGTTTTAATTTAAAACACCTAATAATGTGCATTTCCAGGAAAGCATTTCTCATTTTAGAAATACCATTGGAATATAAACTTAAGTTTTAAAATAAAGAATAGCCTTCCAGTTTAAACCAGTGATGCAGTGCACTCATGTCAGTGCTTTGTTGTGCTTTAGTCTTACTTGTCTGTCTCCTAATTTGGATTCAGGTCATGTCACTGTATTTTGCTATTTTTAAGCAAAGTACTATAAAATAAGAAAACTCTAATATTCAGTTATTTTCT
>VXBU01008178.1:32754-61816 GCA_013400315.1 Bombycilla garrulus
CTGTTAATTTTTCCTGAAAGAGTAGAAAGTGAAAATGTTTGCATTTTTTTAAATGGCTATAATTGCAATTTTTAAAATAAAATAAAAATATATTAGAACAAAGTAGACTATTTTCGGGTTTGGGGTTGTGGTACAATAATATTTTAATAGTTGCAGTGTATTTTTGTGTGATATTGATACAGTGTGTAGTATCTCAGTTGAGAAATGCATATGGTTTATTTTTCAGGAGAAACAAAATCATTGAAAAGGGGAGTGGGGAAGATAGTTGTGTGCTTTAGCCTGTTTGTCAAGAACAGAGATTGAATTTTAAAAGCTGGAAATTGTATAACATGACATGTTTTGGAACTGACATATTTACTTACTCAGTTTCATTGAACAGATGCAAAAGCAAAGGTGTAGCACACTTAAGTTCCTGATCTGTTCCTAATTTTCTCTACTATAACAAACATGTAGTATTTCCATTAGGCCTGTCCTTTTAAAGTAGGAGTTAACTCCAGTGTTCTAGAAGGAACTTCATCTTTACCATCTTACATTACCATGTTAACAGCCGAGATTCAGCATATAACTCAGTGAAGGTTTTTCTGGGGAACATTGTAAACAAAACAGTTCCAGAAGATTACTCATGGTTTAAGAAATTTGCAATATGCAGAGATGAGCCTTCCGCTAGCCTTAAATGAGTTGAAATTGAGAAAGAAATCTTATACTGCTACATGGTTATATAAATGCACACAAAAATTTTGCCAATCAATATTATGGAATTTCTGACTGCTTGAGTGTAATCCTGCAAAAAATTAAAACAGTTGGCAAAGAATATTTTTGTACTCCTATAATTTCTTCATCATTACAAATTACAAACAATCTGTTAAGTATGCTTTATCCATTTTGCAGCTTGAACTGATTTTCTCATGTAGTTATGAATGATTTCCCTGTGTTCACAGTAGATAGAATACTGCATGGTATCTATTACATTCTCTAGTACAATGAATGCTATTTGTTGGACTTCAAGTAAGAGATGATATAACTTGCATTTATTGTGGGAAAAGTGTGTGAACATGAGTAGTTGTACAAAACTGCTGAAACACTGTTAGTAGATATTCTGGCTTCCTTTAAAATGGTTTGTTTATGTGGCCACACTTGTTATTTTAAAAGCAAGTTATATATTTAACTAATTAACCTTCTTAGAAGTTCAGATTTTGTTATATGTTAGCTATATTTTATGGAGAGATCCTGTGTTGTTCAAGGAGGGGGACAAACCCTGTTTCTGAAATTTTTTCAAATAGCATGTCTGAAAATATAAAAGCTCTACTAGTGAGACACCTTTTAAGCAGACAGGTTAGGGATGACTTATTCCTACTTAACTAAAATTAGCTAGTATTTTTTGACTGTGGTTTTCATGTGCATTAATAGTTTAAATTTTATCTTTTACAGCTGCAAGAATTTGAAGCTGCTATCAAAAAAAGAGATGATATCATCACTCAGCTCACTACTAACCTACAGCAGGCACGGAAAGAAAAGGATGAAACTATGAGGGAGTTCTTGGAGCTTACTGAGCAAAGTCAAAAACTGCAAATTCAGTTTCAGCATGTAAGTTATACAGCTACCAAAATTTATTTGGGTTTGACAATAAGTGTCACTTTGGAGGCTTCATAAATAGCTACTTCCTGCAGAAAAAAATTTTGTGCATTTTCCAAGAATCGGCCTCTTAGCATAGATCAGCAGTCATTTTCCTGGTCCTACAGTCGTTGTTATAGTGCCTGTTTTATTGTAATAATTAACTATAAGATGATAAATAGTAGTCTGTTTTCTTTCCTATTATGTGGTAATGACTTCTGAAAATACTGAATTATGGCAGTTATCCTGAGGAAAAACACTTGGATAATTAGTTCTCAGAGCTTTGGGCAGAAATGTTCCCTTTGAAATCAAAATATCCAGCCATCAGCTTCCATCGGCCACAGCTTCACACTCTAGTCCTTATATTTTTGGATAAAATCTTTCTTTGTGGTGTTATTAAAAGGTAATTTGAGTAACAAAGTGAAGCTTCAGAAAGGCATTTCTTCTAAAATTTATGGTCATTGAGGTGCCACAGGCACACAGATGACACCTTACAGTGTTCTGGTTGAATATTGTAGTATTTCATGCTGTTTAAGTACATTATATAACTTATTTTGAGCTTCAAATGGATTGTGTTCTGAAGCCTTTTATTATTAAAAGTCTGATTATGGGCTCTGTAGCTGCAACTAGTTAGTTTTACTACATACTGATGTGTCTGAGACACTACTGTCCTATGTTAGCTCACCGTGAATATTTAATTAGTATGAACTATCTTTTTGTTGCTTGGCCATCAAAAAAGAATAAGAATGTTTAACTCCCTCCAAAAGAGCTTAGACATCTTTGGGCTTGTGATGTGGAAGAAGAAAGTAAAGATCACTATTTCTGTATGTAGCACAAGCTGTTTCTGAAAAACCTCATGTATTTTAGGTTTATTTCTTTAAAATTTAAGTTGCAGGCAAGTGAAGCCCTAAGAAACAGCAGCCATAGTTGCACAGCTGCTGATTTATTGCAAGCTAAGCAACAGATACTTTCACATCAGCAACAGCTGGAAGAACAAGAATGTCTGCTTAAGAATTATCAAAAAAAGAATGAAGAATTTGAAGAGCAGATTACACATCTTCAAGAGAAAATCACATCATATGAAATGGTATGTTCCTTACTATAAAGGTCTCTTTTCCTAAGCACTTTCCAGGATTTTGTGATTCCTTTTAAATAAAAATGCTGAAGCACAGATAATGAGTGTGCTGCATAGAATGCATACAATGATTTCAAGTTTTTGACACAGTTTCTGTTAACTAACAGATAATATGTATATTATTTAAAGCTGAAAAATTTATGTTAGTGTTATGTATTATTTTTTAAAAGTTGTGGAAATAGGTAGAGGAAATTATGCAACTATGTTTCATATGTTAAAACATCTTCAATAAATGACATTATTTTAGAAAAAAAAAAATTACCTGCTTGAATATTCTTCTCTGCATTAAGCAAAGAATTCTTTTTTTCCTTTGTTTATTTTTTTATTGTCCTTCATGGAAAACATTTTAAAGCTACCTAAAAAAAAAAATATATTGTTAGAAGTGATAGAGATGCTTGGGGTTGGAAAGAAAAGGGGAGTTGCCTGATGACATGGGTAGGGTAGGGATTCTCAGTTATTCCAAGGGTAGAGGAAATCTCCAGATGAGGCCAACAATTTATATATATGAGGCCAATAATTTATAACTAACATAGCCTCTAGCCTTCTAAGAAAGACTAAATAGCTAAGTCTGTAAATGTTCAGATAATAAGCTAAAACTAAGGATGTGGTTTTCCTCATTTTTAAAGGAAAAGCAGAAAAAAGAGGGAGAAGATTTGAGTAAATTACAAGAAAAAGAAGCATTAGTTGAAGAGCTGAAATCAAAACTTGAAGAAGAGGAAAAAAATTCATTTCAGCTAAAGGAAAAACTATCAGATGTCAGCAAATTACTTGAAGAATCGAAAGAAGAGATTTCACTGAGGAGCCAGCAGATAAGTAATATGAAAGTTGAACTTACCACCTACAAGCAGAAAGAAAGACAGTGTTCTGATGAAATAAAACAATTAATGGGAACTGTGGAAGAGCTGCAGAAACGATGTTATAAAGACAGCCAGTCCGAAGCTGATATTGTGCAAAGACTGGAATTAGAAGCGCAAAGGAGACTCGCACAACTTCAGGCTGAATTAGATGAAATGCACGGCCAGCAGATTGTACAAATGAAGCAAGAATTAATGAAGCAGCATGCAGTGGAAATTGAACAGCGTCTTTTGCAACAAAAAGTAGAATTGGAGCAAACTTCAAGTGTGTGTTTTAATGAGAGTGTTAATGAAGATCAAGTGCATCTAATGAATATTAAAATTAATGAATTGAATGTGAAATTGCAGGATGCTGATAAGGAAAGGGAAAAAGTAAAGCAAGAATTGTCACAACAAATGGAAGTTATTGCAACAGAGAAATCTCTTCAACAAACTAGAATTGACGATCTTCTTCAGGAACTGAATTTTTCAAGAGAGCAGATTCAAAGAGCCAAGCAAACTATAGTGGATATGGAATGTAGATTAAATGAAGCTGAAAAATACCAGTTTGTGATTGAAGATTTAAAAACTCAGCTGGCTTCTGCCTCTGAATTTAGGAAGGATTTGGAATTAAAACATGAGGCAGAAATCACAAATTACAAAATAAAACTTGAAATGCTAGAAAGGGAGAAGGATGCAGTTTTGGACCGGATGGCAGAATCTCAAGAAGCAGAATTAGAGAGACTGAGGACAAATCTTCTGTTTAGTCATGAAGAGGAACTTTCCAGACTTAAAGAAGACTTAGAAAAAGAGCACGTGGTGAACATGGAAAGCCTTAAACACAACTTGAATATGCACCATAAACAGCAGTTAGATGAAGTACAAAATGAAATGAGTCAAAAGATAGAAGCCATGCAGTATGAAAAGGACAACTTAATCACAAAGCAAAATCAGTTAATTTTAGAGATTACAAACCTGAAAGATTTACAGCAGTCTATTGTAAATTCTAAATCTGAAGAAATGACACGTCAAATCCGTGAACTGGAGAAGGAGATTGAAGTGCTTAGGCAAGAGGAAAAAGAGAAGGGTACCCTTGAACAAGAAATACAAGAGCTGCAGCTTAAAACTGAGTTGATGCAGGAGCAAATGAGGGAGAGAGAAGATGGCCTTCAAAAAAAATGTTCAGAACTAGAAACACAAAATAGTGTTCTTAAGCGGGAAAATGAAACTCTGGAAGAGAAATTAAAAAATATGTTGGTATGCTCTGAAGAAAACATACTTTGCAACAGTAGTGTTAGCTCTAAGACAGAAATTTTGGACTTGCAAAAAAGAATAGAAAAGCTGATTAGTGAAAACGAGCAGCTTAAAAACCAAAACAGTATCCTCCAAGAGGATACTGAAAGGCAGAAGAGTGCCTTTTCATTGACTGAGAAAGAACTTGAAGCTAGTTACAAAGAACTACAGAAAGAATGTGCAAGTCTTCTGAAGGCAAAAACTGTTTTGGAAGAGAACAAGAAAAAGCAGGAAGCTGAATATAAAAGCAAAATCAAAACTTTGAATGAAAAAATCTGCCACTTACAAAGCAATAGACCAGTTTTATTTAAAACTAAACCCTCTGGTTTTGAAGGGAGTACAGAAATAAAGGTGTCCATGGAAGACATATTTGAGGCTGGAGAAGTTGTCGAGAAAGATGCAACAGAACTTATGGAAAAGCTTCAGGTTACGCAGCGTGAGAAGGTGGAATTATCCCTGAGACTTTCTGATCTCTCTGAACAGTTAAAGGCAAAGGATAGTGAAATCTGTCATTTAAATGAAAAAGTCAAATCCTTAAAAGATGAGAAAGAGCAAATTCTAGTAAAATGTAAAGAACTAGAAGTCACCATTAGTCGTGTTCAGAGAACAAATAGTAGTAGTAATGACTCTAAGAAAAAATGCTCTAAAGGAAAATCTCTAAAGACTGCTACTCCAGCATCTGAAAGTAGGAATAAATCCTCTGGTTCAAGGAGTAAAGCTGATGAAGGAATAAATTCAAGAGGTAATCTGAGTTCTGGTAAAGACTGCAGCCATGAGGTTACAAAAGGGAAGGAGGTCCAGCAAATGCTGAAACCAGAACAGCAGTCTGTTTTGGAACATCTGCGTGGGATGCCAGACAGGCTGACTGGGGAAACATCATTAACAGCAATTACACAGAGTGAAAATAACCTTCAGCAGCAAGTGGAGGCCTTAAAATCAGAACAGGTATGAAACAGTATGGAAAATACTTTCACTATGAAAAATTGTAGAATTTACGCTTGAAAATTTGCATCATATTTTTTCCAATTGGCTGCTTTGAAGTATGGATGTGTGTGTCAGTGGTTGAAAGGGTTGTAGCCAGTGGTTGAAAGGGGTTACATGAATGACCAGAATTATAAGCATAGTCAGTGTGTATAAGGATGCTTCTTGAATGAAAAAAATACTCTTCCCTTGAGTTTGATTAAATCAACAGCAACAACAAAAATATAAGACTACCAGAGCACTTCATATTTTGATGCACCATTTCACTTACTTAAGGGGAAAACTTATTTTGGACATGATTTTTTATTCCGTAATTAGCTTTTCAGTTCTCTAAGCACTCATTCAAACAGTATAAAAAATAATGAAACTTCATCAGTCATCCTTGACCAAACTTGTGAAATATCAAACTCATGAAATACTAAAATTACATTATACATTTTTTTGTTGTTTAATATGGTTATCACTTTTTAAGAAATGTATCTGGATGTGATAATGAGCACGCATATCTTGTGGTTCTAACTATTCTCTTAAATTTTGCTGGTCCAATTTTTCTTGTAGTGCTTGGTATTGAAATTAATTTCCAAGGTAACATGGAATGAATTCTTATTTGTCAGTATAAATAGCTAAGTACTGAGTTACCAATATTTAATTAGGTGGTGTAATAATAAATCTATATGTAAATTTAAATGTATATACACTGGTGAAGTTCAATAGCATGCTGCAAGGTGTATGCAACTAAATGTTCTGTGGAAATAGATGTTAAGCAGAGTTCTACTATTTTTTAAACTTTTTTTTTTCATGTTATAAAAATAACCTAACAGTGAATTAATATCACTAACTGCATAATATTGCATTGTAGCTCATTCATTTCCTAAGAAATAAAATCACAAGCAAAGCCACATTGGAAACAACTGTGAGATTATAAAAAACAGCTTTAATTTTGTGATGGTTTGTTTTAGGCTTTTTTGTTTCTTTGTTTGTTTGATTTGGTGGCTCGGTTTTTTTAAGGCCACGATAAGGGTCTTACAATTTCCTGCAATACAACTAAAAATCACTGTGGTCCAGAGGTGTCTGAAAACCTTTTCAGACTTCAGCTCTAAGTAGGTCCCTGTTGGCATATCCTAAACATTTTTTTTCTTTAGCAATAACATCCCCAAAGTGCAGACTGGAATTACCACCTTTGGAAATCAATGTTTTTAAGGTCAGCTAATGATACAATCTTTTCTCTGTGTTTATAGTACACTTTCTTAACTACTCTGTTAGTAATGATACTGCTCTTACTTCACTGGCTTAAAATTCCATTAGGATTTTATTGCTGCAAAATAGGAATTGAAGCATATTGAGTTTTGTTGATTTTAATTTAATTTTTATTCTAAGTAGAAGAAGTGTCTTGCTATTTTGTTGAAACTCTTTTTCCAAACTATGTATATTTAAATTTACCTTATGCATACCATATATGCAGCATTCCATTCAGCACATTATTAATCTCAGAAATTTCCAAAGATGGGTTTTTCTATTTTCTTGTTTCTCACTCTTTTAAATTGTCTCTTTATGTTCAAAGACTGATCTACAACTACAAATGGAAGCGCAGCGGATTTGCCTATCCCTGGTTTATTCAGCTCATGTAGACCAGGTCTGTGAGTCTTTGAAGGCAGAAAAAGAGAGTGCACTTTGCAGTCTTAAAGAGGAGCTTGTTCATAATCATATACAAGAGATGACTGATCTTAAAAGAATGCATCAGCTGGAGCTCCAGACCCTGAAATTTCAGCAAGCAGGTAACTTGACTAAATTGATGAGAATTAAGCTCTATATGAAAAACAGTGTCTTCAAAAGCCCCAATCAAACGAGTTTGTGCATCTAGCTGTCCAATAAATTGTTTTTATAGAATATTTTGAAGTATTCTTTCAACAAATTGTTTACCTGGTACATGCAGTCTGTTACTGAGGTAACTTGAAAAAATAAGTATATAAAAAGATAAGGAATCAAAAGTATTACAAGTCATTGTTTGCTGTTTATATTAGCTCAATTAATTGTAAAGAACAATACAGCGGATTCACCTGTAAGGTAAAATAATAAGCAAATTCGCCAACAAAGTATTTTTGGACTTATTCTTTTTCTTTTCTTTGCATTGCTGCGCACTTTAAGTAAACTTTGGTACTAGTTTTTGCCTCAGTGAGCTTTATGTTATCATGACAGTTTTCTATCACAGCTTTTTCTGTTATACTGTGTTCTGCCCTTGTTTAATTTCTTTGCATACGTTCTCCGTCCACTAGCTATCTCTACACTTTCATGTTTCTTGAGGTCACTAGTACACAAAGCCATTTCTTATCTCTTGCTCCTCTAGAACCTGCAACTCAACTATAATTGAAGCTGTCCATGTGTAGTAACAATAAAGAGGGGAACAAAAAAAGTGCCCATCCTCAAGCTGATGAGGCAGCCTCACTGAGGCAGGAAATTAGGCCTTTGAAAAGTTGTTGTGCATCTAGTGTTTAAAAATAATATGAATAATTTGTATTCATAGATGATGAAGGGAAATCTACACAAAGACTTCTAGAAAAACTGGATGAAGCTGTCACTGAGGAATGTTCCAGACTGGCTCAGGTAAGACTTAACAGAAAGCCTTTTCCAAAATGAAAATTTGGAAAACAAAAAATGATGGTGAGTCATCATACTCTTCTACATTATTTTTGCAGGTTTTCTTTGCAGCTTTTCTCTTTGCATTGATCTCAAAATAGAGACTGCTAAATCTGAGCTTCCAACGTAGAGTTGCAAATGGTTCAGTATTTTTTTTTAACTAAACTGGTTTATGTCCTTGTCCAGACAAGTCTTTTGACTTACACATAGTCTTAATCTTCTAGCTAATGTTGATCTCATCTCTACTAGTTTGGAAGTCCTTTTTTCCTTTCTCTTTGTTTCTGGATATATGTTTTTGATTCAAGAGTCTGATGTCACACACATATTGATGCACAGGACATGACCTCTCATATCTGCAATAAGATAGCAATTTCTTTCTTAGCTGCCTCTCATCTTTCAAATACTTGAAAACATCAAACACTCTAAAAAATTGCTGTCTGTATTGTTTTTAGTAAATAAATATTATAGTCAAAATTGAAGCTTATATTTAGTCTTCATTCTATATCAGCCACCTATAAAAATATTTTAGCATATCTTTTTAAAAATAGTAATAGTAATTGATGGCCCTTACAGGTATTTTTTGACTGTCAATCGAGTTACTTATTAGACTGATTTCTAGATAAATTAAGCTGCTTTTGTCACTCATTGTAAGCCATGGTTTTCAAGTCTGAAATTCTTCAAATGGATGAGGTTTGTGGTTTGGGTTTGTTTTTTTTTTTTTTTTGTTTTGTTTTTCCTTCTTTGCTGGACTTTTTTCAACCCTTTTTTGGGAAGGTGAATAGCAGAATTTTAACTTGATATACAGCATAGGAGAGATTAGGCAGGACTCCATGACAGCTCACAGAAAGTAGCTAAATGAGCTAAATGAGAGTTCTTGGCATGAGTTATTTCACAGTGTGGAAAATGCTGACTATTTTATGATCCTTTTGTTTGGCTGTCAAAGAAATTATGGTTTTACTTTTATAAGTTGAATTTGGTTTTTGTTGAGTACAAAATCTTTAAATAAAGAATCCCACTGTGCTTTGAGCAAGTGGTTTCTTTTCAAGTATCACTTATCTACTGAAATCATAAGCATGAATCTTCTGTTTGCCTGCCCATTGTGAATATGGCAGTGTTCTGCTGACCACGTAGCACCAACAAACATAGGGTATTCTGTTCGTTGCTTTTTTTTTTATGCTGTAGCCTTTTATCTGATTTGTTCAGTACTTAGGGAAGAAGATGAGGTGTAATCCCTAAATTTCTAATCCCTAAATAAAGTTTCTGCTGTAGGGAATTCTCTTCCAAGTAAAATTGCAGTTTATGAGAATGAGACACTTAAAATGTAAATTTGCTTTCCACATTAATAAAGGTGGAAATCTTTCTCTACAAGATTTTAATACTTGGTAGTTCCATATTAAATACTGATTTGAAAACATACGCATTTATATTTTAGCTGAAAAGTCTTTTCATATCTATTTCTTTTATCAGGAGTTTTATAGATTGTGTAGGTTCTTAGGATTCAACAGAACATTTATGCCATCATTTCCATAGAAGTTAATGCTCACAAAATACTAGTTTCTTCCTATTTTCCTTGTTTTCATTGTGAGTTGTGATTGATAAAATAATAAGAAATTGTTTACTTTTTGCTTTGTTTGATTTGTTATGCAGGTTTTGAGTGGCAGTCAGAATGAACATTCTTCAGCTGCTGTAGAAGCTGGTGATAGGGAACAGGAAATTTTCGGTAAACCTGCTGTGAAAGAAAAACTGAGTGTAGAATTACCAGTACACAGAGGTCATGCTCAAGGTAATGACTTTGTACAATCATGCTGGTTAGAAGTACTTATTTAACGTATTTCAGACTGGCAATTTTGCCATTACTTTTTCAGGTACTAATTAATGTGCTTAAATAACTGTTTAGGAGATTTCCTCATTATTCTGAACTACTTGCTGTTTTCTTATGCTGTTTTCATTTTCACGGATATTGGTGGGAAAAAAGTGTTTGGGGTTTTTCTCTTCCTCCTTTGGTAGAAGAAGCTAGCAGTCCTACCAAAAAAAATGCATGAGTATCAATACATATAAAAATGCACTCAAAATCTGGAAGGGCTTCACTTGTTTCAGTATTTTGTAGTGTGTATGAGACAATTCTTCAGGGCAGAACTTGTGAACAAATCACTTGTATTAAAATTCATGGTAAAAGGTCTGTTTTCTGTTTTCAAGTCCCTGCTCCTTTGTGTAATTTAACTGTGCAAGAACGTATGGATGCACTTCTCCGCAAGATAATGGAAGAGTACAGCAGGCTGAAGGCACTTCAAACACAGCTGATGGCAGAGTGTAAACAGGTAAACTTTTATAACATATGAGCATTTGAGTTTTCTCTGTTGCATGAATTCCTTCTGGATGACTGAGGAGGTGTTTGAAAATGTGTGTCCCCTGGCTGAGTGGCAGAGCAAGGCAGTGATTTGAGAAAATGGAGAAAGCTGCTGTCAATGTCACAGAATTGTGGACTGGCTGAGGTTAGGAGACACCTGGATTTTATCTAATCCAGCCCCTTGCCCAAAGCAGTGTTAGCCAGGAAAGGCTGCCGAGTGCTGTGTCCAGCTCAACTTTTATACTTCACAAGCCCGGTGGGCAACTTCGCCTTCTTCAGAGAGTACATGCCCAGCTCTTCCAAGCTCTCCTAGTACAAGAAATGCTCCAAGCCTCTCATATCCTTTGCAGCTCTCTGCTGGACTCGTACCAGTATGTCCATTTCTCTCTCATACTGGGAGTGCAGCTCTGGATATAATATTTTTGTGCTGCTATTAGAAAAATTGTTGTTATTTGTGTTTACTTGATTATTATTTAGGTCAAGGAACCAAGACTGTCTTCTTCGGGAAGGAGGAAGGAAGAGGAACCTATCCATATGGAAATAGGAAAGGAAAGTCTGCAGATTCCTTCACAGAATCTAATGGGTAAAAAATATATATGCTTTTTTTAATCTATGTATATTCAGAGAGAAAGAAAAGACAATTACTTTTAATTTTATCTGATTTATATCTTACTGCAGCTTGAACATAAGAGTTTTTTTTCTGATTTTGCAGTACAATACTCTGATTTTCTTAATTCTGTAAATTTTTTCAGAATGATAATCTGTGATACATTTTTGGTTTAGTATTTTTTAGTTTTCCATGATTACAATTTGTTACCCACATCAAATATTATTTTACAAAATGGAAGATTAGGTTATCATTCTTTGTTTTGGAAAAGTGGTTGACAGGTTGTCAGAGTTTATTTTTAGCTGTTAATTATTCAGTCCATCACTGCTAAATATTTGTGAAGAAGTTAATATAGTCTTCCTCCCTTCCTCCCTTCCTCCCTTCCTCCCTTCCTCCCTTCCTCCCTTCCTCCCTTCCTCTTTCTCTCTTTCTTCTTCCCTTCCCTTCCATCCTTCTCACCCCCTGCTTCACATAACCAATATACAGATCCTACAGTTCAAGAATACTGTTCAAAGAAGATAGGGAACCTTAAAAAACAACTTGAGGAGCAGCATGCTCAAGAACTGGAACACCTCCGGTCCTATTTCCAAGAGCAGCTGAAAGAAAGTCAAGAGAGGTACACTACAGAGCTTGTTCATCTGCAGGATAAGCTTCAGATTGCTGGAGTATCCTCTGACCACACAAGGTATTAATCAGTTTTTCAATGCTTATAACTTCACGCTTGTTCAACAAGTGTTTCAAATAACCATTGGTGTAAAGCTCTGTGTTCTACTTCAGAACATAAAGAAATGCTTTATAAACATACTGCTCTTCTGTAGTTTTGTTTCTTCAGGAGTTATTAAGAGTCTTATAAAGGAATGACCTAAACATTGCAAATTTGGTGCAGCACTTAGAGTTAATAGGGGAAGATTTGGTAAATGGAATAATGTATAAAAGTAATTTCATACATATGAGCTTTATAGCAGCAATTTCAAAACTTTGACCCAGTAGATTACATTTACATTTAATCCTCAAAACTCCAGGCACTATCCTTTACATCTAAAGACATCTTGTGTAGATATAGTTGCCTGAAATTAATTATTTTCTAGAATGATAACTAGTAATAAAGTTTTTGGTGAAGTTTAGGTCCACTTAACACATTCTGGTTTTCTCCAAGTCATGGTAATGAAATACTGATTTTTTTTTCTTTTAATTATTATTTTCTTGTGCCTTTTTAGTGTATCCACAGATTCAGAAAGAAAGTTAAAAGAAGTCTTCAAGAAAGTAAAGTGCATGGAAAATCTTCATGAGAAAAAAACAGATCAAGCATTAGAGGTATGATGTAACTCAGTTGATAGCTAATATATATGAGTGGACATAATTTAGATGCTTTGGCTTCTTAAATGAAATAGAGATATGGGTAATACATGGTAGATTAAGGGAGTTATCATCTTAGTACTGTACTATACTATCAGACAGTCCCTGTTAGGGGAAAAATATTTAAATTTTGCTAGAAAACATGTCTGGGAATTATGGTCAAGAAAACTTGCTTTATTGATACTGGATTTAGATTTATTTTCTTTATTTTATCTCTGAAACAAGACATTTTTGTTGCTGCTTCTTACTAAAGTGAGAGAGAATTAGTGTTCAGATTCTGGTATTTATTCAGGAATCTTTTCTTTAAACACGAGTTATGAAAGGAGCAATATAAGTGAATCCCCTGTTGCAGTATGCGCTGCACAGTTTAGGAGAAATTTTGGAAATGTAACCCCAAGGATTTTAAGAGACCAAGTGCAAATGGGAAGGACCCCATTTATTCCTTCCCTATGAGGGCTGGAAACCTGGCTTAAAAATTCTGCGTTTTGCAAAACAGTAATGTTGTTTTGTACTGTGATTCTGTGCTTCCTGACCTGGTTTCACTGCATTTGATATCTCAAATAGTTTTGGAAGGAAAGTTGTTGCAAACTCAACTTTTAAAATTAATTTTGAACAGAAACAAGGCAAAGTCTTTTACCCAGTTCTTCTGTGTTGTGGTACAAAATTATGTGATTTGTATGAGATGAGGAAAACCTAATTGAGGGAAAAAATCTCTTGCTGGATTGAAACTTGAAACTAATGAAATAAAATCACAAATATATTATCTCTGAGATTTAATGTTTTTCTTACAGCTTGGTAGGGATATGGAAATGCAGAATGATGTGGATGTTGTTCAGTTGCTCCAAAAGCAGTACCAAGAAAGATTAGAAGAAGAAGTAGCAAAGGTATTACTTTTATTTACTGGCTTTAAAATATGCTTTAAGAATCTGTCATTTTTATTTGCCATTTTCAACTATTTAGGCAGTTACTGTAACATATGCTTATTTTTGTATGATTTATTTACAAGGAATTGTTCCATTTGGCTTCTGAATGGGGAAGTCTTTAAAAATTCTGGATTATTTTGGGGTTTTTTAGCTGTCTTCTATTCCTAACTCATGATTTCTATTCATATGGGTTGTAGTGGTGGTGTTTAAAACTTCAAAGGAAATAAAAATCATGCTACCATATTCTGCACTTGAATTTAGTTTAAAAATCCAGAGACTTAGAGTGTATTTCTTGCTACCATAGGCCTAACAGTGAGTCAGTTCAAAAGACTTTTGCATTTAACAGTTTAATACTATTTTCTGATCATATTTTATTGTGCATTTTAATACGCTGTGTAAAATGCATAGTTTTTCTTTGGATCTGGTGACTAAAACATGAAAAGTAAGGTTTTATAGGTAGAGTATATTTGTTTGTGGATTTACTTGCTTTCTGATTTGCAAAAAAGTTTCCACTTCTTTGCAGAATAGAAAAAAATTTTCTCTTACCTGCTGCCAAGAAAACCCTTCATTATGAGGAAAAAAATGTTGCACTGGTTAAGATCAGTTTAAGTTCAAAAGACAAGCTCACATTTTCTGGAAAGGAGGAGTTTAGTGTTTTCAGGTGTAACACTTCTGTATTTATTATACTATTTTTCCACACTTTTTGTAGCTTATGCTGTAAATCACTGTATTCTAAATATAGAATAGAATTGTTACATGATTGGAAAAGGGGTTTATTTCTATTAGAGATACTTAGCAACACAGAAGTTATCAGCCTGTTGTAACTGCAACTGCAGCTAGTTGGTGCCAGTAAGTACTTTCTGCTCAAGTAAAATTCCTGTGCTAAGTATCAAGCACGTGGCACTGCTTTCTTTGTACAGCCCAAAATTCCATGTCAGTCAAACTTTTACATAGGATGCTTGGCTAGATAGAGAAAGCTTAGCACAGCTGCTCTTAAGTCTGTGTGCCATCACTTTTTGAAATCATCTAATAGGATCTTTTTTTTAAAAAAAACTTGGTATTGCCATGCTGAATAATCTATTGTAACCAAAACTGGCATTTTAATTCATTAAACTACGTTAAATACAGCATCTGTATTTTAAGAGGTGACCATTTTCAAGATGGACAAGATATCTTTGTTCTTTTATCTTTTTGTTTTCCTCTGGGAACTTTTTGTACTTGCATTTTTATTGTTGGTAGTCATCTGTGACATTTCTTCAGTAATAGGAAATGCTGTGAAGCATAAACTAATACAGTCTTCTCTTATTTTTTCAGGTTATTGTGTCAATGAGTGTAGCATTTGCCAAACAGACTGAATTGTCAGGAATTGCTAGGCAGAAGGAAGAAGAAGCACCAACACAGCCTGTACATCCAGAGAGAATATGTTTTGGAGTTCAGAAGCAGCACAGTGAGGAAGAGGACAGCCTTCTTAGAAAAGCAACTGGAGAAGGCAGTAAGAATGAAGAAGGATTGAAATCACTTTGCAAAGAACTCAGTGAAGAGTCTGGAGAGATCAGCTCGCTTGGAGAACGGCTTCCTTCTAATAGCAGCCCAGATTGCATATTAGGACAGGCAACACATAAATCGGTGATTTCTGAAGAACCTTTTTCCCACAGCAAGGGTCTTACAGCAGAAGAAACACCAGTAAGTGTTAAAAAAAAAAACAGCAAAGAAAAAAGTAAGATGAAAATTCAATTTAAGTATTTCCTTTTCCCTTTCAAAGGGTTGACAACTTCAGACCTAAATTATCTACCCTTCTTTCCTCTGTGCTATGCCTGAGGAAGAGAGTATGATGCCAGCTGTATTGCAGACAATAAATTGTTTAAAGACTTTTGTAAGCTAGGTTATATTTTAGTGTTTATACAAAGAACAGATTCAAAATAGTGCTTAAACAGTTTGAGTCTGTTGTGGTAAAGGATATCAGCTGAACACAAAAATTATTGAAGTGATGTAAAGCATATAGTTAGCATTTCACAAACATGGGGTGGAGCCAAGCTAAAATAAATAAGATAAAAAGGAGTCATAAAAAGCATGGTAGTTAATAATGTTGAGAGTTATTGGAAAGAAATTATCCTCTTAAATGGAGAATAATTCTAAGCCTGGATGTCCAAGAAGCAGGCAACATGATAATGTTTTCATGCCAGCTACTTTCATTTATGAGAGCACTTTCTGAAATGTATTTAAACAGTTCCTAGGAGCAGTTGTCTACCATAAAATGCTAAAGTGGTTGCACTGTTTCAGCTCTCTGGCGAGGCGGCGGCCGCAGGTGCAGCTGCAGAAACGTGCAGTCAGCTGCTGCTGTACGAGGAGCGCCTGGAGGACATGCGGCAGGAGCTCGTGCGGCAGTACCAGGAGCACCAGCAGGCAACCGAGTTACTGAGACAGGGCCACATGCAGCAGATGGAGCGGCAGAAGGAAAGCCAGGAGCAACTCCTAGCAGAGCTGGAAAGCCTTAAAGTGCAGTTGGCTGAGGTAATACAGAATTCAGCCAGTGACTTGATATGGGTTAACAGAGGAACATCACCAGGCAGATTCATATTTATGCATTTATATCTGTGTAGAGAGAGACATGCATGTATTTACCATGTGCATGCATACACACTCATGTGCACACACACATATTTGTGTGTGTGTGTACATACAGACCCGCATATGCATGTATTTATAGAAGACACATTTCTTTAATCAAACCTCACACAGTGATGGATCAATTTTGACTTCTGTAAACATGGAGCAAACCTGCAGTGCTGCACAGCAGCCAGAAGAGAGTGAGCGTGGATGCACTGCTGATCACGCCACCTCCCAGATACATTGCCCTGTGTAGGATGCAGCCTAGCAGTCATTTTCATCAATGAAGCCGCTAATCATGGCTAAAAATACTATAAAATTCTTCATTTTTCATCATTCTGACTTGAACAGCATCAGTGGCTTCCTGCAATAATCTGTTTTGGCCTCTTTTTTTCCTGGGTTCTGGGAGATAAGTCCTTACCAGCTTTTAGAATGGAACAGTATCTGTGGGGTTTGGATGGAAACATCAATGTTTCTTTGCCTTTTCAAACTTAACTTGCTGTCACTGTATCTATTCAAAGCTTACAGTAGTTGTGCTAATGAAATTCATTAGTTTATCTTAATTAATAATACTTCAAAAATAATGCCTTTTATAGGCTTGTCTTTCAACGATTCCTCCCACTGAAAGACAGAATCCCGAAGAATGTGTCTTGCTCTGATTTAATTTCAACAGAGTAACATTACCAAAATGCACATGAAACTAGCAATCAGTGAATTCTAAAATTCTTTGTTTTCACTGTGGAGTGGAGCTTCAGGCCTTTTCCAAACCTGGTTCTGCTCTGTTTAAATTTGAGCTCAAGGAGTTATGGAATCTAGAAAGCCAGTCACTTGTACCTTAGGAATCCTTTCCAGCAACATCAGCTGTCTCTCCTAGCTGCTTGGAAGGTGTCCTAGAATCATTTATCCTGATGATCTTTCCTTTTGATATGTGCATACTTTCACCTGTTACCTTTTTTTCCAGTTTGTAACTGCATCTTTGTCAGGGTTGCAAATTCCTGTAGCTGATAAAAATCATTAAGTAGAATTTAGGCTGCTGGGGTTTTTTTTTATTTTTTAATGCCAAGTATGTATGTTCTTAACGGCTACACAGAAATGTATGCATTGTGTTTAAGCCATGAACACTTCTAGCTCCTCTAAAAGAGAATGTGTATAGGTTTTTTATAAAAAATAAGTTATTACTTTTTCTTGTGCAAAACATGTTATAGCATGTAATATTCAGAAATTCCTTCTAGTTTGCATTGTAGTACCTGTATTTCCTAAAGAGCATAAAAAGGTATGAAAATCTTAAGTAAGGTATAAGTATTTTTTAGCTGTATTCCATTCTAGAAAGCTTTCAGTGTTTTTGTAATGATTTAAAGAGACGGACTGAAATGTCATTGTTCACGGTCTGTAAAGAATTAGAAGTGACAGGACTCTCTTTACTTAGAAGCTTAAAAAACTGTGTGAGCCTCTCTAACACTTCTTTCTTAGCGTGTCTCAATGGAGAATGACAGCTTGGTTGCAGAGAGAGAGAGAATGCTTTTAGAAGAACTGGAATCATTAAAACAACATTCCATACCCGGAAAAGAGAAGCTGTGTTGTGAGTTAAAAAACAACAGCACACAGACAGAGGTAAATATGGACTTTGGCTTTCTGGGCAACTGTGGCTTGTAAAACCAGTAAAAAATACCTGTTGACTGTTACTCTTTACTGTGTAATATATTTTTCTAAAAGATGTTGGGTATTGCTGGAACAGAGCAGCTGTAAGATTCAAGAGGTGATAGTGGTAAACATAGCTTTTTGACTTGAGGTAAGCGGAAGCTGGCTGAACAGCTTGAAGGTGGGGTTATTACTACAGCTATTTCCTTAAGTAAACTCACTTTTTCATATTGCTATAGCAACACAAACAGAAAATCAACAACTGTTTAGTCAGTGTAACAAAGTTCTTTCTAATTGGCCCTGCCTTGGGTTTCCTGGTTTGTTTTTGCTAATATTTTTTTCCACATTGTAAGAGTATTACTTGATCTGTAATTTCGTGCAGAAGTATTAAAAAGGAAATGACAACTAATTTAGGTTTTAAATTTCATATTCTGCCATATATAAGAAGAATATGTTGATTCTGCCATGACAGGATTTCTGTCCTTTTTGTTTTCTCTCCCTCTGCCAAAATTTACTCAGAATGAAAATGAAAACCAAAACAATACGACAGAGCAGATCTTTGAGCATGAAGATGGGGGAAGAAAGCCTGATGAAACACCTTCAGCTCTTCTTTCTAAAGAAAGGTGCTTAGAACTGTTAAGAAAATATTTTGCTTAAATTTTGATAATCATGTTCTTGCTGTTAAATTAATTAATTATTCTGACTGATGATAATGTGCATCTTTCGTTATAGAAAACCGTATGTCTAAGTTTATGTACTTCAGGTTAAATAGTGTCTCATTTTTTATAAAGCCTAACAATGTAATGGCATGGAGGATGAGACAAATCTTAGCCTATTTTACTATATATTTTGTATTACACATGTTGAATCATAAACATTATTTATACACATTCATTTACATACATATTGTATGTACATATGTCAATTAATTTTTTATTGGTATGATTGTTTTACTTTATAGTCCCATTTGACTGTTCTGTGACTTTTTTGATTTGTGTAGAGGAACAATTTTCTTAACTGTCATTTTGGGAAAGGATTAATTTTATAATGAATACCAGGCAAAAGCAGACCTCTGCTTTAAAAGAATAACTAGATAAAAGTAGACATAGTGATAATACTTTGACTTTTTACATATTTTGTAAAAAGAACTGACTTTTAACACAAATATGTATTTAGTATTTATATGATATAGGATTTAGCCTTAAAAAAGAAATCTTGATTTTGTTATTTCAATTGCAAATCTTTGGTTGCAAGGGTGTATTAAGGATCAAACCCACTTGGAAATCAGAGAAAGATCAGAGGATTGCTTAATTTCTGTCCTGCAGGCATGTTTTTCAGAAGGCTAATGAAAAACTCATGAAGATTCTTTTAGAAGTTGTGAAGACAACTGTGGCAATGGAGGAGACAATTGGTCAGCATGTTCTTCGGTTACTGGATCGGTCTGGGAAAGTCCAGGCTTCCAAACAAGCTGGATGGGACACTGAGACAGAGGAGTCAATAAAACCCTGCATCCGTGTGGGGTATGAAAAAGGTACTGGTTGTATGGTTTTATATCTCATAAGAGGTATCATTTGCATGCTTTAATGATATATTTAAATACTGTTAGTTTTGATATTTTAAATTAAGCTTTTTTAAGGAAAAAAACCCCCACAACTGATTTTTCATTTGAATGCATATGACATCTCTGCTTAAAAGACAACATTTCAGGAGTTGTTGACCCAGTTCATGTCTGGGTCATGCCCCTCACCAGTTACAACTCACATCTAGGGTCTTGTTGCAAAGCCTGCAACAGAATGGGAAAGTGATTGAGAAAGAAAACAGTTCTGTTGATGGAGGCAAAGAGAATGAAATGTAGCTCCACAGCATCTTACACCCTCCTGTGTATGTATGGGGAGTGGGAGCTAGTGTCAAGGGCTGTTATCTCCACCAGTGCACTAAAAGTAAAGAGGTATGTTGCTGGTCACTGGGGGCAGCTGGCAAGGGACAAGCCTGTATATGTGTGCTTGTGGACTTGGTTGTTTGCGTGCAAATCCTGATTTGGATGCAGTTCCAAGAACTTCTCAACTGCCAGCACTTGCCCATCAGCTGTTTCCAGGAGTGCTAGCTGGCAAAAGGCTGAAGGAGCATTTTGATGTTATACTTAGTCGCATACCAGTGTCAAAGAACTCTGCTGGGCTCTGTTTATTTTCTTGTGACTGCACTAGGATATTGTCTGTCTATTTCTCTTTTGGGCAGGAGTAGGTGCTTGATAGTCTTGCCATTTAGGTACTATTAAGGTTGTGAACATGCATCCTGGATCTTGTGGGGAGCTAGTAAACAACAGAGCAGTTCAGCCTCAAACATGTTATGCATCTAGATTTGACTGGAATTTTAACTAATAGGAATGAGAAAAAGAGCTGGAAGTCAAATACTACATTTCAGTTTTAAGATAAGTGTCTATTACACGATAATAATATAACTGGCAAATGAAGGTGAACTTTACCTCTTTCTTCAAAATGTAGATTATTGTGTTTTATTGATTCCCTCTGGCTTTAAATATAGGTCACATTAAGCCTTGGGGCAAGTTGAGAAAGGTTGTATGAATTTGTAGCACAGAGACATCTTCAGTATCACTCAAAAGGTTATCTGCAATGAAATGTATAAAGTTGTAGTCTAAAAATTTCTGGAGTTTTCAAGTTAACAGCACTTCTATTCTTGTACTGATGTTCCATTAAAAAAAAACAACCACTTTTTTTTCTACACATTTCACTGTATTGAGTTGTGAGAAGAATTGTCCTTTGAGGCTTTGCCTTTTTCCTCAAATAGTAGATTGGATAACTAAGCTTCTGACCTTATATTTTGATGCATTCACTTTTTGGCTGCTCCTGCACATCAATATGTATACTTCTATGTGTCGCTAATTATTGTCCTCAACAATTCTTAATATGGATTTCATATATGCATTTCATATATGTAGCAAAACACAGCTAAAAAGTACCTTTATCTGTCACTTTGGCTTATCCCTGGCTTTCATAATTATACTGTCTAAACACACAACATGCCCTGTGATTGGAATGATTTGCTGATTTCTTGTGAAGTGTTCTGATGAAAGAGGACTCGCTTCAGGCAGAACAAAGCTCTGTTCCATTCTGCTAGTGATGAGGTTTGGCTGTTTCAACGTGTGTTTGCTCTTAGTGTATTTTGAAGAGATATGTAAGGTTTCACTGTCCTTTAAGAAAGCCGGGTGTCTGTTCTTGTAATGCCCCCAGCTGGTACAGAGCGGCATTCGAGCTGCCCACCTACCAGTTGCTTATTCCAGTATGCTTTTTGCATGTTTCCTTACATTCAGAAATAATAATGAAGGAAGGAGTAACCAAAGTAAAAAGTGAAAATTAAAGAAGAGCTAAGCTTGTAGTAGGTATAATGGCTGAATGTATGGTTTGTAATGTATCTCTGGAGCTGTATTCTCCATTTTTGTTCTCAAAATGATACTGCAGCATCTTTTCTGCCACTGGGGTCATGCAGCCATAGTAATAGTTGTACTGTTTCATCAGCTAAAGTATTTGGTCTTTCTTCAAATGGAATTAGATGACCAATTCTGTTAGTGTTTTCAGCAATGGGACTCTTGTTGTTTTCTATACTAACTCTAAGTGGCTTGAGAAAATTTTAAAATTTTTCCCCATTAATTTATGGAAGTAAGAAATATGCAGACACTGTTGTTTTGTTGTTTTTTTTTTTTAAACTGTGTGTGTTATTATATTTTCTAGTACCCATCCAAACAGATCTTCTTTTTTAATTAGTTAGGAAATCTGTAGGAATAAATTTATACAAATTAACGTCTGATAATAAAGTAGTAAAATAATGTGTTTATTGAAATAAATTCTCTCTGAACTTCTGAATGTAATCCGTATGTATTGACAAGCAAAACTCAGCTTACTGTTTTTGCTGAGTTTCAGCATTTTTGAAAGCTGAATCATTAAGGTCATATACTTATAACCGCGCCTGATTTATAGAGCGCAGGTTATCTGCAAGCACAGGATTTTATTTCTAGAAGAGTGAGTAAAGTTCAAATTTCACTCATAAAACATATCATTGGAAGAGAATGGCATTTGTGCACAGTAATCTGGTGAGTTTACTTGGGTAGAGGGACTGCAGTAATGCAGGTTGCTCTGGAGAAGCCTGCGAGGTTATGGCATTCCTTGAATGCCTTCCCTCTTGCCTTCTGAGCTCCTTATTTCTGAGCAGTGTACCAGGAAAAAAGGTAGTAAATAGCTAAACACTGCGCTGCCACAAGACCAACTTTTTTATCTTCAACTTGTAACCCTGAAGCTTAATTCCTAAGTGGATCCCAGGAGTAAACTGAGACATTGGCTCTACGTGATGCAAAATATGTATTGCTTCATGTCAGTTGGCAGCTCATAAATAACTTCTGTATCTGAAACTTCTGAGCAAGCATTGTATAATTAAACACTTTTCTTAAGATTTAGTGGGCCATGACATCTGATGTGCTGAACTGCATGCTCCATGGCAAAGGAAACAATATACACCTGTGTTTCTTTGGTTGATTATTTTTTCATTACAAGGAGATAGCTTATGCAAAGTGATGATAGTTTTACTTAAATCAGTTATATTCTGTTTATTATTTTGTACTGACTGAAAAACAAAACTGCAGGACAGAAGAATTTGATTTAGTTCTGTTAAGGTGGGAGACGGAATAGCCATATAATGATAAACAAAATGGGAATTAGACATTAAGCTGCCAGGGGTGATTAGTGAGACTGGAGAATGTTTCTGTTTCTTGTTTCCACCACTGAAAATCATGTAGAAAGATGCTGTACTAAGCTGCTGTCTACTAAGAACATTTTGAGGGGAAAAAGATACAGAGACTTTTACTGTGCAGTTGGGAAGACATTTAACATAAATTTGTGTTCTTAAGTTCCACTTTGTAGAAATCATAATATCATTGTCTGCATTTATCATTTGGGTTGCCAGCCCCATTTTATAAACAAAATTATTACAAGTTTTTTGTTATCTTTAAAACTACTTAAGTTTCCATGTGCCAAATTATACTTTTGGTGACAGCTCACTTTTTCTGTCCTCATTTTTTATAGTTATGTTTCAGGCAAATTATGATGTTTTGTTTTGAGATATTTCATATAACAAAATGATATTTTAATGTTGATTTATTTTGCATTTATCAAGGAGAAATGAATGCAAATTACAAAAGAATTGCCATAAACAAAACAGGAGTTTTAAGTCTTGTTATGAGTTTGTGGAGGCCCGTTGGTACTGTTCTGGTCACTGGCAGGATGAAATAATAATATAGTGACATTATTAATGTAAAAGGCGTATTCTGAAGCTGGCTTTACAAAAATTACATTATGACCTGCCATAAGTGTTTTTAAGTTTTTCTTCCGAAGTTTCCAGACATCCAGTTCAGATTATTTTTCAACCAACTGCACATTTCTGCAGTCATTTTGTATAATCCTTAGTTTTGTATTTTACACACAATCATTATTGCACAATTCAGATGTACCTCTCAACCAAATAATTTGCTGAAATAGAAGGGTGACAGTACATGAATTAGGTGTTAAACCTGAGAAGAAAAACAGGAACATTACCTGAATGATTTGTACTCCCTCAGGAAAGAATTAGATTGTGCAATAACTAATCTGTCATTGTTTTATCTTGTTTATAGCTGTGCTACTGTACCGTGGGCTTTTATTTTGTGATATCTCTGAAGCTAAACAGGGTCTTACCTGGTCAGTTCTTTAGATGGGTGGCCTCCAAAGAGCATCAGGTGCTGCAGTAAGTGTGTTGGTGGCTCAGTAGGGAATATATTTTCCTTCAACTCAGTCTTTAACCAGTACGTTGGCACAGCATTTGGAAATACTTATGCTGCTCAATGTCCATCTCAAAAGAAGGTCCTTTCTACTCTGAGGATATTAAAGCTTCTGCATCACTGTTTATATTTTGCAACACCCAAACCCAGCCCAAGTTTGGGTGGTAAGACATCAAAATGTTATCAAATAAAAAAAGTGAAATTGTTACTTTTGCAGCCTTCCTTATGCTGCAGGGGGATGGAATATTAGGGTGTTGTGGGAAAGATTTTATTGTCCATTGCAAATATTTAGTGTGCTGACAGAAAATGACTGCTAGCCACAGCAAGGGTGATTCCACTACAGGAGCTTATGACTTGACATTCCAAATTGCAGTACTCAAAAGTGCTTTGAAATCCTGTGTAGATGAAAGGTGCCATGATAATGTATCTTCTATTCATCTAGTTATTTGTTCTATTCATGCATATAGTGTGCTTCTGTTTTTTCCCCTTTGGAGTGTGAAAACAGTTTGTAACATATCCCACGTATCTAAAAGGAGATATGAAACAGTAATAATGCAACTAGAAGGAAAAAAAAATACTAAATGCCTTTGCATTTGAAAAATCTTAGCAATTTTAAGAGAAAAATAAATCAAGTGAAATCTTCCTCAATAAAAATCTTTTGTGTATGGGTCATATATATATGGCACTAATATCTATAAATTGCATTAATATCTATATATAGATATTAATGTCAGAGTACTTGCAGGTAGGAGTGTATGTTAAGTACACCAGGTGGTTAATCATGTTGCAGCTTGTTACAGAAAAGCTAAAAACAAACCTCAAAAATAGAATCTGCCTTGCTTGATAGGTTCAAATAACATCAACAAGAGTGCTCATATTATTGTATGCATGCCAGTATTATTTGCCTGCCTGGTTAGCAGGCAAAAACAACAAGACCTAACTATGTTTTTAAAGGCAATTTGTGAGATTGACCTGTTGTAATTTCAATTCAATTTCTGTAGCTAAACAAACTGTTCTAGTTCAGCAGTCACAATTCGTGGAGTAACCAGGAACTTGAATTCTGAGATAACCCAGTATTGCAACTTCATTTCTTAACAGGCCTTGACTGTTCTTAATTCATTTAGTCATACTGCTGTTCCTGAAAAATAGGATATTTTGGAGAGAATCCTAGGCAAAAACATCTAATTGTTAAAAAAAATGCACCATACCAAAATATTTATTTTAAATATATTCCAAAAATATACTTCATTTAAATAAATTGTCGTTTTAAACAACTCTTCAAAGTAGCATTTATTTCTGACATTTCAAATTTGTCAGTCTAAAGACATAACACTTCTTTTTTTTTTAAGATTTTGTCAGCAGTAATTTTTACTGTCACGATATACCTACTGTATTGTTCTTACATACCGAAACTGTGATTTTAAAATATCTCAAGACTTTACTTTCACTTGAATTGCTTTAATACACCCTTGACTTCTAAATATGGAAACCTTGCTGTTCTCTAGATGAATTGCTATCAGCCTAATATCATAGGCAAACCTTGTGTATCTGGCTTTTCAGAAAGAATGGATAGTGTCCTTAAATGAAATCAGGCATGAGCAGTTGCAGTCCTGCTGCACTGTACTTGATTTGTTCAGCTACCCATTTTAGTAAATTTTCAGTTCACTAATAACCACTCTGAATATTGTTGTTCTGTATTCCAGATTGTTTATCCTAAGAAGCCATCTGAATTGCATGCATGCCTTTCCTTTTACTCACTTGAGTTTGATTCACTGGCTTGAACAGTTTTGTGTTAGTGCATAGTAACATAATTGGGTGTTGGTGGAACAGGGACTGACATTCTGGTTTTGGTTTTGTTTGGGTTTTTTAACTGATTTATATTTTAAAGACGATTTTGCAAGTATTATTGCAAATTGTTCTAAGTAGTAAGGGTTATTGTAATAAAGGTTTGAAGCTGAGCATCAGAGCCCCTAAGCATACTGAAAGTATGTCTAAAATAGTCTGTTAATATCTCCTTTTCTCTTGCACTTCTGCTTCTTTTTAATTAACACATTGTTTATTTTGTTTGTGTGAGTTTTAGTGTGCAGTATTTCCCTTTTTGTTTCTGTGACTAAAATGAATATTTTAATAATTTTTGGACTTGTCTTTCTTACTGTAACTCAGTTGCACAGTTTTTCATGTTTGCAATTGCTAAGAGTCTGTGTGAAAAGGTAACTATTTTTTTTTTCTCAGAATCCTGTTCCTTATGTCATGGTAGTAGTATGGGAGATGATGATATTAACATATGGTCAGGAGTAGCAGGTGAAGGACTGCTGAGCCAACATCTTGCTGAAAGTGGGATGGAAATAGATCCTGAAAATGAAGAGCTCATTCTGAATATTAGTTCTCGACTGCAGGCGGCTGTTGAAAAGCTTCTGGAAGCTATCAATGAAACTTCAGATCAGGTGGGGTGATTTAATAGAGAAGCACTTTAAATTCTGTGTCTCAGTTGTGCTTTTTTCTTTATTTTCCTTGTGATTGTGTTTTCATAAGCCTAAAACCCATAGGTTCATTTTGACAGCTGTAACAATGCTTCAGGTGCCTCCACCCAAAAAAAGACTCCTCAAGAATGACTTTACTGATGAATTTACTTTCCTGCTAGAAATCTGCTTTTGTCTGCAGAGGAAGCCTGAAATTAGGAATTCTTACCAATCTAGGGCAGTCTTTCATTGCTTGTATGGATCATCTACACTCTGCTACAACAGAGATGAGACAGGAGGTGTCAGAGCACACAGAGCTTGTGAAGAGGGAGGATTAAGGAGAACTGTGTCTAGTTCACTTGACAAACGTTTTCATCAATTGGCCAAAAAGGCAGAGTTCTCCTGCTGTCTACGATTCAAATATGGCCAGTTAAGCACATACCCACCTTGCTGTCAGAAAAGGAATCTACACTCCAGCCTTTATGCAAGGTGTGTGATTCAAGAATAGTATCCAAAAAAGAGGCAGTTTACTATTGGGGTACTTTGTATGGTGAGGTGTTAGTTGCTGTATTTTGGAGTACTTCCTTGTTAACTGTGTAGGAGCTATATAGCTAGGTCAGTTCAAATCATTCTGCTTTTATCATGTGCTTTGCTTTTAGATTGTGTACATTGCAATTTGAGGGTGTCAAAGTATTTTCCTTCATAGCTTTGTAGCTGAGACTTTGGCAACCAGCAACAGAGTTATGGCTCAAACACATGCAGACACATTTTTTTCATTAATATCTATTATACAAAGATGGATTTATCACTGATGATCATATATGTTTGGCTTTTTTTTTTTCTTAAATTAATAAAAAATCCTTCTGTTTACACATTTTCCCACATTTTGACAGCTCTCTGTCTGTTTCATAGAGGGACTTTGCAAGCATTCAAGCTTGCCTGCTTTGCAGTGTCTGGTTATTGGATTATATACAGTTCTTGTATGTACCACGGATGTGTAGATGATTACTTGAAAATTATTTTTAAATATAAGGAAACTGAATCCTTTTTTTTTTTCTAGTCTGCAATATTTTATAATCTAAAACTGGTTACGGGCAGAAAAGATTTTAACCTTTCCTCTAACCAGTTGTGTTTTGCATACAGACATGTACCCATTTCTTCAAATAAACTTAAAAGAGTCAGCGAAAACCTGGCAAAATCTTCAAAGTAGCTGGATGAGACCTGTCTGAACACACACTTTCAGGCCTGAAGTGCAGTTTGAAACTTGAGGCAAGGCATATAGTGGGTGTATTAATTCAAATTCCACCTGCTGGTGTTATGTATAGGTAAATAAACCGGGCCACTCCCCTGAACTCTTTGAGTTGGGAGATACTAGCAGGAAGCCTTTAAACTAGCAGAGTTTGAGAAAGTTCTTCCTGTTGAATTAACTCCAGCAACAAGGATGAATGCGAATAATGACGTACCTGTATTTTTCTTTAATTTGCCGTAGTGGAGTCAGAAAATTTTTTGTTTCAGTTTTGTTAGCTTTCTTGTCTGCTGCAGCATTCCTGTGCAGGTAGAAGAAAATTCTGCTTCCTTGCCTTGGAAATTACTTGCCAGTTGCTTTGGAAGATTTGTGTTGCTTTTTCACGTGGAATTCTCTAAGAAGGATATTTTGGGAGTCACAATACTAAGTTTTCCTGTACCTCTTTGTTTGGGATTAATCCACCCCTGAATTACTCAGCTTGAAAAGTGATCTGAGGCTTCCTACTGTTTCTGAGTAGGTTTGTCACCAACTGTGCTGATATGCATCTTCAGACTGTTAAATGCCTGTGTTCTGTTACAAATTCCTGTAAGAAATTTATAAAGCCAGCCTAGCTAGTGCAAAATACTCACAGGACAGTTGAGAAGACAGCAAGAGCAATTTTTGTGGAATGGATTCTTACCGCACCTACTGGGCATCTAATCTGTTTAGTGGTTTGTGGACTGAAGGCCAAGAAGAAGATACATACGAAGTTGAATCTCGTGTGCCTTTACCATATCCTTTTCCTTTTACTGAACGCTTGGATGAGAATAATTCTGTAGTTGTAAATACTTCCATTTTTCACTTCAGCCACAAAAAAAATGGGCACATTTTAAAAGTTGTCTCTAAAATCTCGTTGCCTACACCTCCCTATTCAGTAAGTATGCAAGTTTTTAAAAGAAATTAAGTTTAAATAGAGGAGAATGCAATGAAAAATTATATAAACTTGTCTCTGTTGTTAAAATTGTACTGCTGGCAGGCCCTTTTCCTAGTCAGTTTTCAGTGGGCACTGAAAAAGCCTTAATTATACAATTCTCTGGTTATTTCTAACACAAGAAATTTATCAGACACAGAAATAGATTAAATTCCAGATATTTGAGATGTCCTTATAAAGCACTTCGATGTTACTTATTGCATTTCATTTTTCTCACTGAGAATAATTCACAGTGGGGGAGAGGCTACAGTCAAAGTTGTTCCCTTTTAGCTTTGGTGCACTGACTAGAAAAAGTAAATAGCACAAGCTGGCAGCTCGCTTGCAATGATCCCGTAGAGAAATTGTTGATCATGAAAAATCTTGTTTGTGTTTGTACTTCTTTTTGGTTTTGCCCTGTGATATTTTTAATAACACTTTGAGTTGTTATTACTGAAAAAAGCTGGAGAATAATTTTTATTCTGAGTTTTAACCTGAATATTTAATGCATTTCAGGAAGCCACTTTTACAGTTGTCTATGTACAGTAAATCTATCATATGTTTCCCTTTTATCCCAGGTAGGTCTTTCATTAAGCGCTTGAAAATATAAGGATAACGGAAGGTT
>VXBU01008178.1:62749-130820 GCA_013400315.1 Bombycilla garrulus
TCTATCATATGTTTCCCTTTTATCCCAGGTAGGTCTTTCATTAAGCACTTGAAAATATAAGGAGAAAGGAAGGTTGCTCTGTGATTTTTAAAAATATCTCAAACCGGTGCAGATAGTTGCAGTATTTAAACCTTTAACCCCTGTCAGAATAAATAATTAACATGAACATGTTAATGATGCCCATTGGAAAAGGAATGCTGTAGAAAAGAAATTGACTATTTAAATTCAGTGTATTATAAAAGAGAATGTANAACAAACAAGAAAACCAAAGGAGCAGAAAATATGTTATTTCATTTTCTTACTCAAAATAAATTGTCTTATTTAGAATACAAGCCACCCAAAGAACTCATGCAGAGTTCAGGTCTAACAATTTGTGTTTGTTACCACCTTCAGAGAGGTGGCTGTAGACTATAAATGTTAATAGTTGAGAAGTAAAGATTTTGGTAATTGATTTCAGTTTGATGTTGTCTAAGATGGACATTTTGTGTAATCAAAATGTCTAACAATGTTTAATCTTTATGCATTATTTTACTTTTGTAATTCTAATTTTAATTAGTTTTGAAATTATCACTTTGGATACATCTAAACTACAAACGTGCAATTTTATGTGATGTGGTTTTCCAGTACTTCAGGTAGCAGCACAGTGAAACTGTGCTGCATCTGTGTCAGTACATGTTAAATATCAACCCACCAGTCAAGTGGAGAAGAATTAAAAGAATCTTTAGTAATTCTGCTAGGCTGACACTGTTGGAAGAAGCACTGCTTTACTTTGTTGGCTGAAATGTGCAATCCTCTGAAAATTCACATTTTCCTGGTGTACTCATCAATCTTCATATTAAGGAAAAAAAGAGGTGAGGCACCATTTCAGCCAATTTCTAATAAGGCTCCTTCCAGTTTTACACAATGTTTTTTAGCCGTTCTGAGTGTATGGTGGGTGGTAGCTTACTCGCAAAACTCATGTGTAAACAAAGGTGAATCTAATGTAAACTCATAAATCAGGAATTACCGGAACAAAGACACGGATTTAGCCAGGTGGCTCATGGAGCTCACTCTACTGACAAAGCCTGTTTGCTTAACTTCATCTTGTACTCTGCAAATGAATGTTCAATAAAGATTTTATCAAATGTCTAGTGAAATTGTGTGAGGCTTCCCATCACACTGTAAAGCAATTGTGAATTAAATAGGAATGATAGAATAGATGTTTATCTAATTTCTGTAATTTTTCCTGTGATAGCTTGAACATGCTAAAATTACTCAGACAGAACTCATGCGAGAGTCCTTCAAGAAACAACAAGAGGCCACAGAATTTATCAGGTATCAGGAAGAGCTACAAGAACGTCTCAATGAGGAGACCAAAGCCAGAGAGCAGTTGGCTTTGGAGCTTAGTAAAGCTGAAGGTGAGTAGCTTTTTTGATGAGTTGTTGGACTTTGCACCTACTTAGTTATTAATAGGGTAAAGAAATTGGAAAATTGATAAATTTCTTTGCAAGTTTTAGAATGTTATCAGCCTTCTGGATAGTTATGGACATGATGACCTCTGGAGGTCCCTGCCAACATCAGCCACACTGATTCTGCTTTCCAATTTTTACTTATTTACTGTCTGAACATATACATGACAATATTAAAAATAGTAGGTTGTGTATGTGTTTGGATCCTCAAAATTAATTTATTTCACCATGTTTGTGCAGGCAAGCTTAAATTTTAATAACTTAAAATCATAAATAGTTGAGGCTGGAAGGCACCTCTGGAGATGAGCTATTCCTGCCCCTTGCTCAAAGCAAGATCAGGTAGAGCAGCTTGCCTAGGACTGTGTTCAGTGAGGTTTTGTGTGTCCACAGCCTCTCTGAGTGGCTGTTCTGGTGTTCAACCAGTGTCAGTGAGGGGAAAGGAAAAAAAACCCAAGCTTATTTTCATATGTTGAAGTGCAGTTTCCTATATTTCAGTTTGTTCCCTGCTGCCTCTTGACCTTGAATCTTTACTCTGAATGTGATTATATGATGGTAATATGTTTCAGTTGGCACTGTTTGAAGTGATCTTTTTAATTTGCATTTGTATTAAGGAAGCAATTAAAAATTGTAGGATGTTACAACGGGAGATCTAATAATCTGTTCTGACATCAGGAAGATACGTTCAAATCTGACAGACGCTTTATTGGTTCTCTTCTTTTGATAGCTCAGTGTTTGTAGCCACCCAATATTTTAATCATAATCTCCGATTAGCATCTGGAAAAAGATGCAAAAAACACCTGCTCTATAGATAGGGTCTCTGTAGTAGTAAGCAGAAAGATATTTTTTGGTAGTTCTGATGCTCAGCAGACTTCTTTGTTTCAAAGTGGGAGCACAGAGTGAAGTTTGATAGTCAAGTGTTACTCATGGAGAATGCTACCCTGTCAGGCTTCCTCTTCTTTTTACACAGACACATAATCCATCATGATTTCACATGCTGTTGGTAGCTGGCACACACATAAGCTAAAAAGCAGTGCAGGTTTCTAAGCCATGTGTCTAAAATGTGTTGTGAGGGACAGTTGGTGGCCTGTCAGTTCGTACGACATAGATGTTGTGCGTCATCAACAGCGGTACTGGCTGCAACATTTCAATAGCTTTAGCAAAATAAGCAAGGATGAAAATTTATTTCAGAGGGACTAGATTAAAATCTGAAATAGGCATTACTACTTGTTTGTTAATTTTTTTTTTCTTTCTCAAGATTAAATTAATATTTGGAACACATCTTATCATGCAAAAATACAAAGAGCTCTTCNCCTTTCTCAAGATTAAATTAAGAGTGAAAAAAGATTATTTGGAACACATCTTATGCAAAAATACAAAGAGCTCTTCCACAAGATATAAATGACCTAAGAATTTATATTCTGACACAGATGGAGTTACTAAATGTTTAACATTTAAGCATTTCAGAATGTAGGCAGCTATATGTTGCTGCTTTCTTTGGAAGATAATATTTTGTCTTGGTAGAAATTTATTCACAAATCCTCAATAATAAAGTAAAAATGCCTAATATATTAGGGCGGAATGGCTGTGTTGATTTGGTTCATGAACAGCTCTAGAATATAAGAGACAGAATTGGATGTTAGTTTTAGCCCTTAATAAATGTATTGCACAGTTGTAAGTTGGGTGCATTTGAAATTAATGCACTTTTAAATGACTGACACCTTTTTTTGTTGGGATAACGAAGATGTCATAGAGCTCTTTCTGTTTGATTTCTGCCCATTGAACTGAGTTGTGAGCATACTCTGACAAAGACAAACTACATTCTTTTATCGAATTCCTTTGGTAGGTAAGCAGAATAATGTCTTAGTTCATTATACATCTGATGGTACTCTGTCTTCTCTGGAGATTAAATGTGTCATTTGTGATCATATCTTTCTTACTACAAAAACTGCTGCAGCTGAGGCGTTTTCCAACCTCTTATGTTTCAGTGGTGTCAGATATAACTTATCTGATGTGATAGAAAATCTAATGCAAATTTGTTCACTGAACTCTGACAATTTTCATTATATCTCAGAAAAATACCTGGCAGAAGTAAATACCACAACGTGTAATTTTAGCAGACTCCATA
This sequence comes from Bombycilla garrulus, assembly GCA_013400315.1. Taxonomy (NCBI): domain Eukaryota; kingdom Metazoa; phylum Chordata; class Aves; order Passeriformes; family Bombycillidae; genus Bombycilla; species Bombycilla garrulus. Next base: position 66,323 of record VXBU01008178.1, read on the forward strand.
ACTTTTCTGTGGGAGTGTGCATCCCATTTAACCTGGGAATGCCCTCCCAACTTCAAATCTGTTAAGTATTCATTGTGAACAGCATCTGATACGGTGTGAATAACCACTGGAGTTTGTATTGTTTTGAAGTTTTGGAATGTTATATATGATGTAACTCAGTATTTTCTGTTTCAGTATCCAGTCCTGTGTGCCTGTGTTCTCTGTGAATTCAAATATGTTAAAAAAAAAAAGATGGATCTATATGGTTTACATGGAAATACCTTTAGTTTTTCTACATTCTCAAGATAGGATAAAATCCATCCACTGATTCAAGACTGGATTTATAGTGATTTATACGGAATTTATTTAAATTTCTTAATTCTCCTGTGTTTATTACATACATAGTTTTCCTTGGCTTTGGAGTTCCTGTTTGCACCAGAAGTTTTGTGATGAGCAAAAATTAAGAGCTGTATTTGGTGTTCTGGTATCTTTCCTGTAATTTGTTCATCATGAAAGGATAGCAAGGACAGGAGTAGAAATTGTCAGGTGTTGAGCATCTAACATACAGGAGCATGCATATCAGAATACAATAGTGATTTCAACAAGAAAAAAAATTGCTTTTGATTGCCTATTAACTCTGCCTCCAAACTGATGTTTTACAGGCCTCATTGATGGTTATGCAGATGAGAAAGCGTTTCTGGAAAAACAGCTCCAGGAAAAAATAGATGTAATTGACCATCTAGAGCAAGAGCTGCTGTGTACAGGTAACAAATTGCAGGAGTTAGAGGCTGAACAGCAGCAGGTCCAGGAAGAAAAGGAATTACTCTCCAGACAGAAGGACGCCATGAGAGCAGAGGCGGGGCCAGTAGAGCAGCGTATGTATTCCTCACACTCTTCCTATGAGATTTGCTTATACTTCCAGATAAAATAATAAGTGGTCTTGGCAAAGGCTTCTCCCCATTGCCTTTGTGGTCGTTAATGAAAATGGGGTAGGACCAACTGTGATATTTTCACACCTGCTGCCTAATGTTAGCATGATAACTTTTCTTGGTTTTTAAACAAGAAATGACTGAATTTTTAGAAGTGTTGAGAATTTAGTTGTTCTTTAAGACAGAAAAAGCTTTGTCTCCAAAAATCTGCTTTTATTTAGATTACCACTGGAGATGGAATAGCGACAATGGACAAAAATGCTGTCTAAATACTTTCCAAACAGACTTAAAGAATGACAAGGAAGCATACCTACCAGAACATGATTGCACTACATGTGATGGCTGTATTTATTTTACTCAAAGAAGATAAACTTTTCTAATAAATTCCTCTTTCAGGGAAGAATAGTACAACAGCTTCATGATAAGGACAGCCTTTTATCTACCAGTAGTGAAAATTTTCAGCCCTGATGGTGCAAATTTCATATATATACCATGTCAATATAATCTAACTAACTGCTTACTCAAAAAGCATTTACCCTCATGAAGTAAATGTGTCTTTTAATTCTTCCTTAAACTAATCAATAAGGTTAATAATTCATGTTTGAGAGAGGAAGAAAATTAGAAGAGTAGTGTTTTAAGAAGTACTGATCTTTCAAGGATTGCAGTGCTTACATTGTAAATAGCAGGATGAAGTTATCGTTTTATTTAATTTCCAGACGTTTATTCCAATTTATAATGTTGCCATTTTTATAGGTTGCACATCTTGTGTATTTAGAATTTCCTGCAATTTCCTGTAACAACGAAATTTTGATAACAACCTGCTGCTTCGTACTCTGTAATAAAGAAGATCCTTGTCTGTGATTCCACTTTAGTTATTTTTTATATGATTTAGGCTTCTAAATATATTAAAGTTATTTTCATGTTTAAGAGCTGTAAGGATAAACAGTTCTATAAATATGTGTAGGTACTTATATCCTACATACCAGAATAACTTGTCACATTCCCTAAGTTACCTCAACAACTTTGTCATTAAATGCCACATCTACCTTTGCCTTCATTTTTCTCTTACATTGTTGCACTACAGGAAGACTATAGCTGGCATGTGAATTACTTTGCTTCTTTTTTTTTTGTTTTCTCTCTCTCTGTTCTCCTAGGCCTAGTAGATGCTGCAGTCGATGCAGCTTCCCAAGCAGGTGTGTTTGTATGTTGCATGGCCAATCTGTAACTGGGTGGAAGACTTACACGTACTGACATCGTTAATCAGGATTATTGGGCTTTTGGCTTACTGACGTTACTTGTAATTCTTACTGGCCTGCAGCTTTGATGTTTTATTTCATAGCTCTGCATTTTGCTAACAACATTTCTTATAGTTTCTAAACATAATAAGCAAATTCATCAATAACCATCATCTTATTCACCTACGAAGTACAGTTACTTAGATGGTATTTGAGAGCTATTTTTGTAGTCTTTTATTTCTTTTTATTTCCAAATACAGCTGAGTCATTCACTATGATAATTAAACATCTTACTATATTGGTATATAATGGTTACCTAGAAATGAGAATTGGTTAAATACGATGTAAGATGATGGTGCCTGAAGGATCTTTCTTCTCTAGTGAAAGTAAATTTTATTGTTTCTGTCTAAATATCAATCCTGTTTTTGAGATTCTCCAAAAGTAAGTGCACTTGCCATTTGGGTTTTACCTCAGGGGGTTTGTACAGTTATTTAATAGGCACTTCAGTGGGCTGTGGCTTAAGAGTCTTCGAGTGGTTTGGGGCTTTCCTATATATGTGCTTGCTGGCTTTTTCATGATGACTCAAAATTGGGCATTCATGCAGTCACTGATTTTGCAAGCTCCAGTTGCAGGTCAGTAATTTTCCTCTCTGTCTGCCCAGCAACCTCGCTCAGTCTTTCAGTATTTCCCTCGAATTATTTATATGTATCGCATTAAATAATGAAGTCTGGGAGTGGATTGATTTTACTGGCAATGGGGATGAGAAGAGGGTTGGGTTTTCTGTGCATCGCTGTTAACTCCTGTTCTGACTCTAGCTGTGGTTTGACCCCATGCATTTTCTTTTATTTTCAATTGTACAAAGGCCTTTTAATTAATATTAAACTTAAACAGGGAAGTGATCTGATACAACTTCAGTAACAGTCCTCTGAAGACTATATAAAGGATAGTGATTTTAATACAAATTTTCTTCAGTCACTATCGTGATTTATTTCTCAGAAGAAAATATGTTAAAAAAAGAGAAAAATAGTAAAAACCCAAGCCAGTTCACATCCTTCTGCAGATTACAGCATGGATACCTTGGGGAGTGGTTTTGCTTCATAACATGGCTTACTATTCATATCTAAAAGTAGTGATGCTTTTATTATACTCAGAATTACTGGAGGAAACAGAAAAGCTAATGAAGGAAAAAATTGAAGTACAACGTCAGGCTGAAAAGGAGTATGATGATCTGCAGAAGCAAGTTAAAGTCTTGGAAATAGACTTGGAAGAACAAGTCAGTCGTTTCATAGAGCTAGAACAAGAGAAAAATGCAGAACTTATGGACTTAAGGCAGCAAAACCAGGCTTTGGAGAAGCAACTAGAGAAAACAAGAAAATTTCTAGATGTAAGTATGGTAAAAGGCAGATATCATGAATGTGGGTAGCACTTCTACTGAAGGTTCGCTCAGGGAGAAATGCTAATTATTTTCCAATTTTGATCAAACATAGGCAGATGATATCAAACATAGGCAGTGTTGTAGGTTCCAGCCCAAGAATCTAATAACATTTTAAAAGTTGAAAATTAATTGGAAGTGCTTGCTTGGGACAGCTCTGTATTTCAAGCAATTTTTAGTTCTTTTTTTTCTGATGGCTTTTCATAATATTAACCCAGAGTTAATTTCTCTTTTAAATTTCTATTTATTATACATTTATCAAAGACAAACAGTAAGAAAGAAAACATAAAATATTTTCTTACTGCCATGTGTGTGATGTACCTGGAACAGAAGAAACAAACCTGTCATTTTTGTGAAATACTACTTGACATGTCTCTGCTGTGCTAATTTTTTGATTAAAAACATGAAATTTATTGCCCCAAATAATAAAGATTTTAATGGTATCTGCAATAGGTTCTGCTACCTTATAAATACTGACATTACTGTTACCAGCCTCACATTAGTGCAAGTTAGAAGTGATGACTCTAAACTTGGATAGTTTTTTAATCAAATGGTGTATCCACATAATTTCTTAACTTTCAGGAGCAAGCAATTGACCGAGAGCATGAGAGAGATGTATTCCAGCAAGAGATACAGAAGCTGGAACAACAGCTTAAGGTTCCACAGAGGAGTCAGCCTGTCAATGAGCATCAAACCAGAGAGGTAACACATTTTATTACTTGTACTCAATGAATATAAATGATAAGTTGACAGCTGTTAAGGTATTACAATGAAGCTGTTTTATGGTGTACCTACTCTGCATTCATTTGCAGGAAAGAGCCAGGAAAGTAAGTGCCATGAGATTGAAGGGGTTGCAGGAAGGTGGTGGAACTGTGTTTTGGGGCTTTTTTTAGGCTGTTTGTTTTTAGTAGCAGACTTACAGAAACTTCTTGACTTTCAATAAGACTCTCCTATAGATCTCTCCTATATATCTCCTTTGATGTCACAGTGTTCCTTGACATATTTTGTAAATATACATATTTTCATTGTTTAGCATGCTTTTGAAAGAGCTGTTCTATTTTTCATAGTTGCACATTTTTTAAAATCCTCTTCTGCTTTGTGGGAATGCCATGAGCATTTTCGGTTGATAACTGAATTTGTTTCTTACTGTTGTTTCAGCTTTGTCAACTTATTCCAGGGAGGGTTGTCATAGAGTCTGCTCTAGACTTGATTTTTATTTTTCCATTTCTCTCTCAGGACTTTTCTGAGGTCACTTCAGACTGTGATGTTACTCATGGATGGATAACGTCAATAATACCATCCTGTCAGCTTTATGTTCTGGTCCTCCTCTCTCCTATCTCTTGAAATGCTTTGAGTCTTCTACCTTTTGGCTACATCGTAACTTCCTAATTGTAAATACTGAAATCAGTTTCTTGAGTGGGACAAAGGCTACTTTCCCTGTCTCTTGCTCAGTTACTCAGGTCTTATCTCTGTACATCATACTATGGATTTGTTATGCATCTTTCTTATCTGTAATTTCAGTTAATAATTTCTGAAATACAGCTAGAAATGGACAGATATTACTATCTCTGCTACTTTGATTAAACTTTTAATATGTTGTTTCTGAAATAGATACATCTGACCTACTGAGATTCAGAATGTTTGATTTGGCTGTTTTGTCCCCTATAGACAGTGAATTTGTTACATCCATGACATCTGTTTGGTCCTATTTAAGGAACACAGCAAGAAAACAAAGCTTCCTGTCTTTTGTGATTTAAGTATAGCTATTCTCTTCAATGTTAAAAATCCAGTGAGTTTTAGGATATTCCTGTGTGTCACTAATCGGCTCCTTCTTTTGAATAATTTTGTCACAGATTTTTAGAACTATGATTTTTGTCTGAGGCAAATAGCATCTTGACCATAGGGTCAAGACACTCTATCCATAGGTGATAAAGGCACCATTTTAGTGGGCTGCATAGGGATGCTGTGCTGCTTGCTTTTACCTGACTACAGAGTCTGAAGGCTTCAGAAGGACGAGATCAGATCTAGAGAGTAGGTGATGTGGCACAGAACATACCACTTCTTAAATAATGCTGTCTGTATTTGTTGGATGTAGTACCACAGTATTCTGATTCTACATTCTGTTTCACCTCAAGAGTAGGAGTTTCATTATGGGAGAAAAAGAGGAATATTTTTGTTCCTGTCAAAAATGCATGGTGTTGCTATTGCTAGCGAACCCTTCCAGTGCAGTAAAATATAATAATCTTGCCATATTGTCATCAGGTTGAACAGTTAACAAATCATCTCAAAGAAAAAACAGACAAATGCAGTGAGCTTTTGCTCTCTAAGGAGCAGCTTCAGAGAGATATACAAGAACGAAATGAAGAAATTGAGAAGCTAGAATGCAGGATAAGAGAGCTGGAACAAGCCTTAATCATCAGTGCAGACCACCTGCAAAAGGTATTGCTTGGTTGAAAGTTATCCAAGATTTGTTGCTTTCTTATTTTCTTGTGAACAAAATAATGTATTTTTTTAATCTGATAACTATTAGTATTATTTCTGTTTATAGGTGGAGGAAAGGAAGCAGTTTGGCACCATCATAGTAAAGGGAGAGTTACCTCTTGAAGTACAACTGCAAGCTGAACGAGAAGCTGTGGACAGAAAGGAAAAGGAGGTAAAATGCCTGTGAAAATTTCCATCTTTCCACTTATATTTTGGTTTTGTCAGCTTTCTGAGTTTAGTGAACAATACAGATGAACTAGAGAGACAGCAGTACAAATCCCTTTGAAATTCTCTTGTGATACATGATAGTTGTTGTTCTGTATTTATGACTTGCAAAATTGTTTCTGAAAGAAAAATACAGCCCAATTAAGCTGATTTTTTTTAGTGATGTGTAAAATTCCATTCAGTTTAAGGACTCAGAATGTCACCATTTACACATTCTTTTATTTGTGCATAGCAAACCAGTTTACTATAGACATTGTACTTGAAATTTATAGTATTTAATTTTTGCTATGGCTTCTTTCTCCTTTTCCTACTTTTGTTGGAAACATAGGTCACGAACCTCGAGGAACAATTGGAGCAGTTTCGAGAGGAGCTAGAAAATAAAAATGAAGAGGTTCAGCAATTGCACATGCAGCTAGAAATTCAGCTAAAGGAGTCCACTACACACTTGCAGGAACTTGAACAAGAGAACAAATTATTTAAGGTAACTATGTAACAGAGAAGCCTAAAGATTTAGTCTCCTTCCTCCCAGAAGCAAGTTCTTTGAAAATGCCAAGACACCAAATTCTTTCTCTTTCTCAAGCATTCCACCATTCAACTTGCCAAAATATTAAAAGGCTCATATGATTACTTATAATTCCATTAAATTTGTGTATTTTAATTCCTACACTTGAAATACTCATACAAGAATATGCAGAAAATGCTGTGTATGACTGTAACATGTTTTTGGGTTTTTTTTTGGCAGGATGAAATGGAAATACTAGGACTAGCTATCCAGAAATCTGAAGATGCTGCCATAAAGGACCATCATTTAGTGGCTGGGAGGCTGGCTCACATCATGCAAGAAAAGGATCAGGAAATATATTATCTTCATGAACAAATAGCAAAACTGCAACAGCAACTTGAAGTCACAACTGACAACAAGGTACATACTTCTGAAATCCTTTTCAGAGTCCTACTTTGTGCTGCTAGTTTGAAGGAAAAAACCCTCTGTCCCCCATCAGTTGCATTATGTTCTGTTGCTGCCTTAATTTAAAAATGCAAATGCTTCAGTTTTAATCAATGCTTTAAACCTAATCTCTTTTTCCTTTTTAGTCTCGTTTATGACAGATACTTTTTGCTTGCTTTTCTTTATAATTATTCTCCCTTATTTCTGCTTGAGTTTTTTTATCTTAAATTCTTCTTCATTCCTTATTCTTCTGATACTTCTGAATTTTTAATAATATTTAGGTAGCTGAATTCAATCTCAACATTCATTTTAGCACCTTCCCTCACGTGACTTACATTCAGTGTTGCGCTCCAGTGACATCTGCTGGATCATGTTAGGTTTCAGTGCGTTTTTAGGAGCTGAACTTCTGAGCTCCATGAGCTAGTGTGATTGCTTTGTTCTCATACCAGTGTTGGCAAAATCTTTTATCCAGTTTCAAGAATGGAGGTGCAAACAAAATGCTGTGTTTTATTAGAAGTAGAGAGGAAGAAAGAAAGAAGCAGATTTATCTTTTATTTACTGAGCTTTAACACCTGTAGCTTTCTGTTGTTTTTCAGTTAGGTGGTTTTTTGATTATCTGCTTCATCTTCTTTTAGTTTACTTTCATTTTATACAGACAAAACACTAATTTTTTCAGTGGTTGAATTTTGCATTCTGACTATTTTAAATGTCATTTGTTAGTCATAAGATTTCACTTAAAAGCAAGTTAAGAACAGAATTTCTATTATCCCTTGGTAGTTGACTGAACATTTAGGCTAACATTTTACTAGAACATACTGAATCCACTAAAATAGGGCTGTGACTGAGCTGGATGATTTCACTGAGTCTATATGTTCAAAATTCAGTTATAGTGAAACTCAGTGAATAATGACAAAACTTTAAATTGGATGTAGGAAACTGGATTTAGAAAATATTGTATTCAACAATCCAGAACAGTTCTGCGCTATACAATGACCCCAGTAATAGAGTTGCAATTCTTGCCTTGAGAAAAATACCTAGGATTCAGTTATAATTCACTTTAATGGATTGGTTCTTCTCCTGTTACATGAAGCCTAATTTTCTTAATTTCATCCTCTGACTTGGTTTTAATTTTCCAGGACATTAAATAATTACTCTGCTTGGTTATGAGAGCATTACTAAATATTAGTAGATTATTCTTAGGTTAATCCCTCTTCTAAGTCCCTTAGACATCTTCATCCCTCTAAGTGCTTTTCTTTTAATTACTGTATTTTCATTCTGTGTGCCTTTATTGCACTGTGTTACGAAGAACAGAAACTGTTATGCTAAGTTGATGGCAATCACCAAGATCACTGTGCTTTCTTCTGCCTGTGGCAGTGGGGTTGAAACTTGATGATCTTTAAGGTTCCTTCCAACCCAAACCATTTTATGATTTTATGACTTGTTCAGATTTTATTTAGTGTTTTTGAGTTTCCTCTAGTCTGTGGATTTTTAAAATTAAGTTTTTGATTGGCAAACCAGCCTTTATAATTTACATGGTCATATTTATTTTTGTACATATTATACTTATTACAAATTCATCCTATTATTCTACTTAACTTGCTAAGCGTAGTGAAGTATAAAGTGATAAAGGAAAGGACATGGCCGTTTGAGTAATGAATTTAGTCATCTTTCTTCTTTTCTGCGTGTTTCTTTCATATTTTAAAAGACTCTAATAGAATTCTTATCTATTTCAGATACCATAACTGATTTTATTTTACTATATGTTTTTTCGAATATTTTTGACATACCTTCTTCTGCCTTCTGTATTTCCACTGTAGAAGCACTGTTCACTTCAGATCTCCAAACATTCACTTGAAACAAAAACTCCATTTTGTTTCTTAGCCTTACTACTTATAATCTTATCTGTCTTTATTTCGTCTTCATAAAGACAAACTTTTTGTCATTCTTCTACATTCAAATGAAATTTGCTTTCACGGCAATTTAACAATAAAGTTTTTTTAATGAATTTTTATTCCTTTTGCTGAGACTTTTTTATTTATTGAATATAGAGTTCATCAGCAGCAGTCATTACATTTTTTGTTTGTACTCATTTGTTAGAAGCCAATATGTCTTCCCTTTTCTGCGTCAGTCATCACCTTCATATTTGATCAGTTACATAATTTTATAAATTTCTTGGAATTTTGATCCCCTTTCACAGCCTCTAATTTAAAGTGTCTTTAGAAGTAATCTAGGAAAGTATTATTCTTACTCTCTTCATATGTTCATGAGTTTTTGTTTGGATGGTCATATGCATTATAAAAGAAATATTTCTGTTACTTTGTGTGTTTTTACTTTGATTTAAACTATGGCACATAGAAATGATTGTGCTCTGGGTCTGTGTGTGCTATTTGCCCTGTGTGTTTGTGTGCACATCTGTATACATGTGTGCATGCACACATAAACACACAAACACGTATTTAGGATTGTGACAGAAAATGTCACATTCAACTGACAGGTGTTTTCTATGGTCTCGGATTAAAAAGCACGTTACATTGGTATTTTTCAACACAATTAGTAAAAGGTCTATTTGTATTTAAAATACATATTAAATTGGGTGTGTCTTGTATAAGCAAGTATCTTGTGCACTTAAAGTTAAGTGTTCCCTAGCTCTGTGAATGTTACAAATGCTTTCACTTCATCTGATGCTTAAATACCTATTTTTCAGTTCTTCAAGGTCATGGGCTTCTTTCTCAGTCCTGTTTGAAGATGTCTCATTAAAGCTTTAGAAGAAACATCACATTAAGAAATTCATTGGGAACTTTCTTTTATGAGATCTTTCAATGTCTGATTAAATTTTTTCTGTGAAGTCCAGGACAAACATGATCTGGGTGGTTTTGTTTGGCTTTTTTTTCCCCAGGTTATTGAAGAGCAAAATGAGCATATACGGGAGCTCGAAGCCCAGGTAGAATGTCTGAAAAGCGATCAAGAACGTGTGAAGAAAAAGAACGATGAGGAAGTAGAGCAGTTGAATGATGTAATTGACAAGCTTCAGCAGGAGCTGGCAATTATCGAACAAAAGATACCAACAGAGGTTGCTGGTTTTCAAGAAGATGCTGACAGTCCAAAACACATATTTGAAGCAGTTCTTGCAGAAAAGGAAGCTTTGGAAAAGCAAGTAGAAAACATAAATGCAGAGGCGTCTCAAACAAAGAATGAGCTTGAGGAAACAAAGTTAAAAATGAGCCAGTTAAAGCAGGAAATAAGTATATTAAAAAAGGAGCATGAAAGAATAACAGAGAAATATAAGTGTGCAGTGGTCCAAGGTGGTGAGTCAAAACCAGATGTCAGGAGCAATGGAAAAACTGAACAAATGGAGGGAGGCTTATGTCAGGAGATAGACTTGGCACATCGGTCCCAGCTTAGGACTTCAGATGAGGGTGCAAGAGTCACCATTAGCAAGATGGAGATACAGCTTCAGCAGCTTCAGGCATGCATTAAGCAAAAAGATTCAGAACTGTGCCAGTGCTACAATGAAATAAAAGACATGAAAGAGCAAAGCAAAGCTGAAAAAGAAGCACTTGAAAAGAGGATATTAGAACTGGAAAAGACACTAATGGAGGAGGTTGCTGCTGCTCTTGTGAGTCAGGTTCAGCTAAATGCAGTTCAAGAGCAGAGAAGATTCATGCAGCAAATTCAGGAAGCTTCAAAGTGTGTGGATGAAGCAAGCAAGAATGCCCAAACAGAGGGTTTGAGTGATAGAACTGAAGAAGAGACTGAATCAAAATTATCACTCTTAACACAGAGGCTTAGTGAGATGGAAGACCAACTGGCACTGGTAAATCGTAGCTTGGAGCTAGAAAAAGAAAATGTGAAAGTTGCACAAAAGGAAGCTACCGTGAAAGAAGAGAGGTTCATAGAGCTTCAGCAATTGCTAGAAGAGGTTAAAGAAAAACATAAAGGAGAGATTCAGAAATATATTAAGCAAGAAGACATGCAGACATATCAGGTAAATAGACACCAGTTTCTTTTGTCTTGTTTTCACCAGAACCTGTTATTTTATGTAAAGTATAATGAATGAAATAGTTCTTAATAACTATAGGAATATTCTGCTCTGTGTATCACTTTCATTTCTATATTATTCCTACAGTTTCAAAGAAGAGAAGGATGTTATTTTAGGGGAACCCCACTATCAGTTTCCATTATGCATTACAAACACCTTACTTTTTCATGACTGTAAGGTGGTTTTGCATTTTGGACATATAATTTCTTCTTCTTAATTTGACTTGACATAGAATGGAATCTAATACACTATTACATGGTGTGGAGGTAGAGACATAAAAATTAAAATTATAAAAACTGTCTAAGAGAGGATTCAGAATGATAAGGGAAGTGATACCAGTTTGTCTATACAGGTGTTTTTGGGATGGAGATTGTTTACTTATATATGTTTTGATCTTGATTTATGTTTTCTTGTTTTCCCATCTCAATTCCAAAGATATTTCCCTTCAGTAGCCTTTCCAGTATTCATTTGTCCAGATTTCCATGCACCAGTGGTTTATTGCCTCTCAATTTAGAACCATCAGTCAAAATTGACTATGTTTGATAGTCCAAAAATGGGCTTGATGTCTCTGAATGTGAGAGTTTCTGCAATCATGGAACCCAGTACTGAGCAAGAAAAGGTTCTAAGATCTTTCATGCAAATAAAAATTTAATGAATCTCATAAATGTCTTATAAGGTAAATAATATTATCAGATCTCATTTCTTTCTTTTGACATTACCCCCTGTGCTATCCATGTGGTGTATCCAATTTATGCTTGCAATTCAGTAAACCATAAGATACTTTCTTCCCATGATCTTAGTCTTATTTTTTTGAAGCTGTGTTAACCCAAATAACATACATTTATTTTCCCCTTTGGTCTTTTCACTTTGTAAGTTGGTGTGAAAGTGGTCAGTGCTGTTAAAGCTTGATTCTTCACCATTTTCCGTGTTTTGTGTTGCCATATAGGTAGAAGCACAGCTCATGGAAAGTCAAAAAGTGCTTATGACTGAACTTGAACAAGTGAAAGAAGAGGCAGCTGCTGCTAAGGAAGAACTGAGCAGTTACAGAGAAAAGGCAGAAAAACTTCAGCAAGAACTAGAAGTAAGAACCAGAGTGTTCCATATTGTATTTAAATCAAATAGTTGTTCAAGACTTATTGTTCAAATGTGGGTGCTTTAGTTTGGGATTTTTTAATTTTTTACTGAGAATGGCACCGAGAAAAAAAGCCCCTCAGTGCCTACTGTGAGTGGAACACAGCTGATGCTGTAGATCGAATACTCACTCTGCCAAAGTTTTATTGTGATGGAACAGTGGATCTAGAGCTATATTTCTTAGGAGATAATATGTACTACCATGTGTCATAACTGCTTCAAAATAGGACTAAATTGAGCTATAATGGTTTAGAGGGTTGCTTGGATTTTAGCGGTTTTAAGTATTTGGAAGGATTGCAGTTGAAGTTGTCGATATTTACAGGTAAAAGAGGCAAGTCTAAAACATCTTCAGGAGGACCTGTGCAAAGTCAAAGAGAACCTGGTTCAAGCAGAAGAGAAGCTTGCAAGTTACCTGCAAAAGGACAAAGAAATGGTGAAAATTGAAAGGAAGAAGGATGCAGAAATATCATGTGATTTGTCAGCCAGTGAGTCTACTCTGACTGGAAACAGCTCCTCATCACAAACAGACAAGACTGTGGAAATCTCACCAGTCCTTGTTAAAAATGCAGAAATTCAAATTGATTTGCAAAATGCATGTTCTTCAGAAGAGATTGCAGAGATTGTAAGAGAATTTACTGAAAAAATCGACCAAATGCAGGAGCTCCACGCTGCTGAAATCATGGACATGGAAACAAGGCATATCTCTGAATCTGAAGCATTAAAGAGAGAGAAGATAGTTGCAGTACAAGTATTGACTGAAGAATGTAATACTTTAAAAGAAGTCATAAAAACTCTACAAGCCAAAGAGGTATGTATTTTATTTTATAATTACTGAAATACTTCGGTTCAAGCTTTTGCTCTTGTTACAGAAATTCCCATTTAAATCTGTAAAGGGTGAACCACCACATGCTCAGTAAAAAACTTTTAAGTCTTCTCATGTTTCCATGGCCCTGGGAGAAATTGTGAACCCCTTTCTCAGTATACAAGTTTAAAGGTGTGCTTAACTATCAAGATGTTTTGCCTAGAACCTGCCCTGTGCTGTGAAATGTACGTCACCCTGTGGAATGCCATCTCTGACATACTCGGTTTTATTACGTTGGTTACAGGGAAATGGAACAAAGAGGTTCACATTATTTCCTGCTCCTTAAAAGTTTCTCCCTTACTGAGAGTGGGTGAGGGGGTAAAGACTTGATTGTTTTCTTTTCTAATTACAGAGAATCCCAGATTCTGGATTAACACATTCTCCACCACATCAAGCTAGAGATGGAGGTTCTAGTGGTAAGAAATTTGTTTTGACTGATTTCAAACAGCATTATAAATTGAATCTGCTTTTTTGATACTAAGTTTACTGTTAAAGAGTTTGTATTCTAAGAAATCAAAACAGCTACTGCCCAGATTGAAGCAGAAGCCTGTTGCACCAGCAAAAGGTTCTGGGCACACCATGTCTATTAGTTTGGTACCAAAGGAAAATGTCTGGAGCAGAGATGGGTTTTAGTTGAGGCATCAGATGCTAATTATTTTCCTTTCCACTGGAGTTTCTGTACCTTTCTTAGCTATTACATTATCTCTTCAGCATAGCTTCATCATCTCCTGATAGTACTTAAAGCTACAGCTCCCTAGCAGAGGAGATGATGACAGGTATTGACTTCTCCAAGTGTAATAAAATCATTAGTGATCCTTCTCATAGGCAAGGCTAAGCATATTAAGAGCGGGTCATTTGGCAGATGTGTTTAAGGAAGTAGTTGTTTTGTCTTGTAAAACTAAACAAGGATTTTTAAGTTTGGTTGTGGTTTTATTTTTTAGTTTTGTTTTGCTTTTGTTACTTCTTTGAAAATGAAAAAGAAAAAACAGGTAGTCTCCAGGCTTAGAATGAACCCTTAGTGACATGCAACTACCTGTTAAAACAACAGATGAAAAAATACTTTTTTGATGCCTGTTCTTCAAAGCTTCACAGTAATCCAGCTTTCATGTTTTTCTCTCCTTTTATTTTAGACTCCAGTTCAGACTGGAGTCAAGGAATGTATCTTGCTCAGACCCAGGGATCCGACACGATATCTGAAGGAATAGATGAAGGTGAAACTTCAACAGATTTACTTCCAAAAAAAATTAAGGTAAAATAGACTCGATCTTCTTTTTAAGGAACAAGAGTAATACTACCGAAATTTGAGATTAGCTTCTGCTAACAGAGCCATTTAGATAAGTTTTAGTGTTGACTGTTTGAATACATTTTCTAACAGTGATGTGCATCTTTGGATTTTGTATTTGGCTAAATATGAGTTTTATATCTGTAGGCTATGATTATGAGAAATAAAACTGTTACAATTTATTGCAATTTAGTTGTATTAACAATAATGTCATGATCATGTATTACACAATGTTAGAGAGTCTATTTGTATAGCAATGTTATGAAAATGTGTTTATTAAGCAAATGTGTTTGTTATAAACAGTAAGGGTATCATGCTTTAATTACGCTTTTTGAAAAGTATTATGTGACAAAGCCCTGGCTTCATAGTAATTTCAGAAGGTGAATGGCAAAGCTCACCTGGAAGCTTCCCAGGAGTGTTTTTAAAACTTCAGTTTCCATTAGTAGATATTTTAAAAAACTGATTTGACAGATGTACACTGGAAATTTTTATTTTAAACTGAGGAACAATACAAATATTTAATAAGTTTCTGCCTGACATATATAAAGGACTGGGTGACACTTCAGTTCTTGGTATGAGGAATCATAGTTTCCTTATGCTGATCAAATTAGAAGTACCAGTTTTCCAATACATACAAAATAAGATTGCTGTTATTATTGTTGCTATTTTTATATGTTGTTATTTACTGGCATTACTGATTTCTTTTTGCTTTTATTATAGGGTTTGCTGAGAGCAGTCCATCATGAAGGCATACAGGTGCTGTCTCTCACTGAATTTCCATATAATGAAAAAGATTTGTCACCTCATAAGCAAGAGCCAGAATCTTGGCTAGAAGAAAGAAAAGCTTTCCTAAGCACCATCTCATCTTTGAAAGACCTTATTGCAAAAATGCAAGTTCATAGAGAAGCTGAGGTATAAATAATATTGTAAGATTCTATCTGAATAAAAAGTAATATGTCACCTTCTAAGACACATTCACTGTTCAGGTTTAAATGCATAAATATTCTGTTAAAAAGTAAAATATTTTTAAAATGTGCCATAAAACTCCATATTGCACTTCATGCTATTACAGCTTTTATTTGTTCTTCTGTGCATTGATAACTTTTGACTGTATAAGTCCACCTTTTAAGAAGAATTCTAGTTTGAAACATGTTCCAGTAGCAGTTTAAGTAGAATTTTTAATGCTGTTATTTATTAGCTTATTAATCAGTCATCTGTTAAAACTTTTGCTTGTTAAATTCCTCCAATTAGACTCCTGGATATATGCAGTTAGTTTCTGTTACTTCAGCATTTCCTTG
This sequence comes from Bombycilla garrulus, assembly GCA_013400315.1. Lineage (NCBI taxonomy): Eukaryota > Metazoa > Chordata > Aves > Passeriformes > Bombycillidae > Bombycilla > Bombycilla garrulus. The sequence continues at coordinate 82,162 of VXBU01008178.1, forward strand.
AATATGCAAAGTGAGCAGATGAACTTTGTGTCATTTAAAATGAAATCTTTTTCATTAAAAAAAATCTTCTTTCACAATATCTGCACATTACCACATAGCTCTGTAAGAGCCAAGGGAGAGACATGTAATAGATGAAAAATCAAAGGAATAGTGTGATATAGTAACCTCAGTAGTAACTACACAGGGCTAAGTTTTCAGTTACAAAAAGCTAAATTGCCTCTATCTAAAAAAAAAAAGCTAAAAGTTTAGCATTTGTAAATGCAGAAAAATTTGTAGGTGTACAGTAAATGCAGCCATTTGGATGGATGAAATTTACACAGTTAATAAGAAAAGCTAAATATTCCACTGAAAGCATACACTCTACATAGAATTGTAATTATGTTATCTTTCAATTTGGCCTTATTAATTGCTTTTATACCTCTGCAGACCTATGCAAGTACTGAATCTCCTGAAGGTTTCTCAGACTGGCGAGGAGAACTTCTGCATGCCATTCAACAGCTTTTTGTGAGGGAACAAAATGTTCTCCTTGCTGCATTTCAAACTGAACTTGCAGAAATGGGCACAAGAGATGCAGTGATGTTGATGAATCAGTTAGAGCACAGACTACAAGAGCAGGTAATATAAACCGTACTGTAGTCAAAGTGTTTGTCTACATTAGATTTTAATTTTAAATTTATAAATCCATTATAAATATATGTATTAATAGTAGTTTTGACTGTCTAAGGATGAAAACAAAGTCAGACTTGCAGAAAGAACTGGTATCTTTTAAAAGAAAGATTATGTGTCATGGGAAAGAAACTTCTGGCTGCACAAGTTAATATATACAGCCTTCAGAGATCAATTTGAATTAAACACAGTTGTCCTGAGCTTGATGTTATTAAATTAATTAGAATTATGTTGCACTGTCTAAGAAAAAAGGTAGTTTGTTTATACAACATAATCTGTGAGAAGAGAAAAAGTGATAAGGGTGCTGTGGAACAGAGGGAAGTCAGTTATCTCCTCTGGAACATGGAAGGATTAGTGAGAAAATTGAAGTTTGCCAGAAAAGCGATAGCTCTTTTCAGTCTGTAATTATGTACCTAGAAGAGAAATTAAAAATTAACAAGCAGTTTTTTCAAATATTGTAATATTGACTTAATTGAAAATGTTTTGAATATATATGCACTATGAATATATAAATAAATGCGATGTTGACACCATAGATATTCTCATAAAATCTGGAGTTTTAATTTGAAATGTTTCTGATGCTAATAGGCTACTAACCAGAGAGCAGCAATGGACTGTCTTCAGAATGCAGACAGAAGAAGTTTGCTGATGGAGATTCAAGTATTACATGCTCAGATGAACAGTAAGAAAAGTAACCCAAAGAGAGAACAAGAGATTGACTCAAAAAGCCAAGGTGACTTCTGTGGTTATACATGTCTGTTTCCAAATGCTTTCAAAGCAGAGCTCATAACGTTGTATGTCACAAAAATGGTGACTTTCTGATTTTGTTATGTGTGTTCTGAACATGCATACTTTTCATCTTCTTTAATCTTATTTGACTACTTTTGCAAAAAATAAGATAAAATCTGTATTCTTATGACTTGTATCAAACTGAAAGTGATATAAAGTTCAGTTCCTGTAAAAATCAAACTTGAATTTTAAGGCTATTTTCCCTGTATATGCTTCACTGTTTAGGTTCAGCAGCTTTGAAATTATCTAAGTTGGATAGTCAGTCATAATGCAGAAACTAAGAAGCAATTAGAATGAAGAACAAAAGGTTCAGAGAGCAGGTATACTTTAAAATTAAGTAAAGCTCACTGTCAGTGCTTAGTTACAAATATTAGGTCACAAGTATACATATGTATATATAAGTTATGTTAATCATGAGCCAGATTATGCATATTGATATAGTTGCACATGTCTTATAGCCTTTAAGAAATAAAGAAGTTGAAGTGATTTCTTGAAAGTATGAAAGGTATTCCAGTATGAAAGTCATGGGTTTGCTTTTATTGCACTATTGAAAGAATATATTATTTTAAAATGTCACTCTTAATAATAGCCTTGTGGTCATGCTCTGGCTGGGAGAAGCTTTACCCAAACACAGTGGTTTTTTTATGAAGTAATTTTCATATTCATGGTGCTCTCATTAGAAATGCTGGAGTATAATATGCAGCAGAAGCAGTTGCAAATTCTGGAGATGCAAGTGGAGCTCCGGAGCATGAAGGACCGAGCAGCAGAGCTTCAGGAGCAGCTGAATTCAGAGAGGATGATGGGTGCAGAGCTGAAGAATGAACTTGCACAAGCCAAACTAGAGCTTGAAGCAACCCTTAAAGCACAGCACAAGCACTTCAAGGACCTAGAAACCATCAGGTGTGGCTTTCAGTGCCAAGCTGTCTGTCTTGACTGTGAAGATTATCCTTCCTAATCTGAAATCATAATTCTGACTTTATTAAGGGACTTGATCTCATGTAGTATAATTGCTTCTCAGTATTTCTGTAAAACCTGCCTGACAAAAATAGACTTTTTACATTTGACAAAAAACATATTTCAATTCATAATTTGATTTAGTAGTTTATTAATTATCAAGTTCCTTTTTAAATGTTGTCACATTAGACTACTGTATACAAGCTAATAAACAGACCATATTTTTTAAAGGCTTTTAATCTGCATGAACATGGAGAAAAAAATTTGAAGTTAAGATTAATTTGGAAGTATTTCCATATGAAATACTCCTAAATGTTGATTTGACATGGTTGATAGCAGAAGCCGCAGATTTGGCACTTAGGAATGCCTTTATTTTTTATGCCTGAACCAGAGGGATGCACCCATGAATAGTATCTTAATGTTCAGCTCAGAGATAACAAATTAAGGTGGAGTTTAAATTGAGATTAATTTACAGATTACTTTATATCCTTTACTGACCATCAGGAGCAAGTTTCTTTTGCAAACAGATGCAAAATTCATTTGCAAAAAAATAAAAATTCAGGTCATAGATTTTTCCTTTTCCCCCAGTATATTTTTTCCCTTGAGAAACATGGCAGCAAGATGTACTTCCATGGCATTCTTTAAGGTTTTGGCCCATGACTGGATTAGATTGAACACTAACTGCCTCTGAGCCCCTACAAGTGGCAGCTACACAGGTAGCAGGATGGACACACTTTTTGTAGTTCTTGAACTGTACAACTATTTTGGGTTTGAGTTAATCTTGCCTTTCTAAATAGGTTTTAGACTAGCAGTGTTTTCAGTGCACAGGATGCAATAAATACCAAGTAACTGACTGTATCATGACAGGATTGGAGTCATTGCCTAATGTAAAGTTTGCCCATTTCTCTTTTAGGACCGAAGTTAAAGAAAAAGCAGCTGAGCTAGATATTCTTAAAGATACAATGGCAAATGAACAGAAAAAATCAAGAGAGCTACAGTGGGCTTTGGAAAAAGAAAAAGCTAAAATGGAACGCAGTGAAGAAAGAGGAAGAGAAGAGCTTGAGGTATTCCATAATCCCAGGTGGACTGGGACATGAAGCAGCATGAAAATATTCTTCTGGTTAACATTTCATCGCAGCTTAAATTTTTGGAAAGTGTTAATAACTATGTTCTGTCTTCAACTTTAGTATTATATCATCTAGAGCTGAAGAAAAATGTATAGAAGATGTGTGGCAAAGTATAAAAAAGGCCTGATGCTCATGCATTTTAAATCAATAGGAATTTTATTGTGCTTTTCAGGCCCAAGATTAAAAGATTCTGTGATGGCTCTCAGTTATTCAAGGGAACAGGACACTGCTGATATGGCTACACCCAGCCTAACTCATAAAATACAGTATTTAAGAATAGGATTTAAGGAGACATATTGTTTGTCACCATTTAAAAAGTCTGCAGTTTCACCTTATGAAAATCAAACTTGGGAGAAAGTGCTTTACTTTAGGAGAAAGTTCTTCATTAGTATCTTCCTTGGTACCTCTGCAGTATTTGCAGTAGTGAAGGGGAGAACAGGTATCCTGGTACAAGACAAAAGACAAAAAAGCAATAACTTCAACAGCATGGATTTATTTACATCTTGAAATCCAAAGCTGAAAAATCATTTTCACAGTTTTAGAAAGTAAAAGCAGCTGGCTGTCTTCAACTTCAGAACTACAGTTGTTTGTATCTCACTATATGTGTATAAAAGATTATTTTATGAAATAATCTGATTTTAGAATAAAGACATCTGTAATGTATTTTAGTATCAGATGTAGCTGCAGCATTCAGATATTGTCGCATTACTTGTGAATAGCAAAACCTGTTAAAAGCAGCATGTGTAGAGGTAGCATGTTTGCAATTTGCAGAAGATGATGGAAAGTGTGCACAAATGGCTTTGATCAATTCTTATGTTTTCTTTTGAAAGGACTTAAAATTTTCTCTTGAAGATCAAAAACAAAAGAACTTAGAGCTAAGCAAACTTCTGGAGCAAGAGAAACAGCTGTCGAGTGATCTGCAACAGAAAATTGAATCCCAAGAAGCACTCAGTGCTGCCCAGCTGTCACGTGAGCGAGGCCGTAATTCTGAGTTGCAGGTGCTTCTTGAGTCAGAGAAGGTTCGAGCTCTCGAAATAAGCAGTGCCCTCGAAAGGGAAAAAGAGCTATGTGCTCAGCTTCAAAGTGCTGAAGATAAGGGGCAAGCTGGAGCACCTAATCCATCTGAGGAATTGCTTAAAGAGCTACAGAAGCAAATGGATGAAAAGCATGACCGTATAGTGGAGTTAGTAAGTGAGATGGAGAAGTATAAACTGGAATCTGTGCAAGTGAGACAGCAAATGGAAAAAGAAAGGCAGATCCAGAGGCAAGCATTACAAGCAGAACAAGATGCTAACATAATAGTACAGAAGAAACTCCATGAGCTGGAGTCCAAAGTAGAAGACCTTCAGTGGCAACTTGGAGAAAAGAAGCAAGAAGTTCATAAATTAGGGAATGAAACAAAGAAGTTGGAGGAAATAATCCAAGATTTACAGAAAAAACAGAAGGAGGATGAAGGAAGAAAGGAAGCTGAAAGGACACCAAGCCACAACCCAAATGAGGTACAGTAGGACTGAAAGTAATGTGTAATATTGAAATATGCACTTTAGCTTTAATTCTTTTGCTCAATTGCCTGTTGCTGTGCCTTGACTCAATCTATAAAATAGCCTGCAGATTACAGAACATGGGCACCAGAGAATGGAAAAGGGAAACCATTCCAGTTGGCTTCCTGAAACTATTCACATGCTTCCTCCTGAGAGTGAAGTTATAGAAGTATTCAAGGAGGAGCATAGAAGGAGAAAAAGTATAAGGAGGACCATAAGCAGGAGAAATGCATCCAGTTGTATACACGCACTTTGTGTCTCAGTACAGGAGAACAACATCCCTTGCAACCAGTTGCAGGAATGAGCTATTCCTACTCAGGAATGCCCCAGGTCACTGCCCTTTATCTTCAGTTCACAAGCTGCAAGGGGTCTTTGAAACATTCTAAGTGATCTTCCAGCAGCTTCAGTAAATAAATGAGTAAGCAATCAAACAAGTATAAGCGTGAATATGTATATGTTAGCAAACAAAACAGAAGAAAGGAATCAAGGTAAAAAGATAAATTTAAGAATTATCCTAATTTTTAGATGGATGAAAGTGTTAATAACTCTGTTGCCTCTAAGTTAATCACTGTCATAAAAGGTCAGGAAGGTTTTTAAATTATTTTTAAATTACTTTAAGAGCTTTTTTTAGAAACTTGCCTGTAAAAGGTAAGTGTTGCTCAGTGAGTGATTTGTGGATAGTTGCAGAGAGGATTGACAGGAGACTTGCTTGCCTTTTTGCTGACCATGGTTTTGCCCATCCTGACGTCATTCTTTTTACCAGTTATTTGTATGTGGAGCCAGGAAGGAAATTTTTCTTTTCATCTGATTTGGCTACTGTTTTCTATCTTCTGAAGCATTGGAAACTACCCAAAGCTAGAGGCAGGATATTGAGTGTATTGATAATGTGACTGCAGCAGCCTTCCTGCCATGCTCAGTTTGTGCTCCTTGTTCTTCTGCACAGAGAGAACTGCCAGCACTGTGGTCAGCAAGGATTCTTCCCTTGGATCAGGTTAGCAGCAGCTGTTGGGGTTTTTTCCCTTCCTCATCAGCAGATAGTCTGATCTGCTTTCCAGGATCTGCCTGGAATTTCAAATAATGAATCTCCTGCTATTTCCTGTGTCATTTGCAACACTGATTTTTTTTCTTCGATACCACACTGCAGGGCAAACAGCCAAAGGCAGAGCCATGGACACAGGTTTCTTTGTGAGGGATAGTAGTTCTTCATGGCAGTGTTGGGAGACTGTTACCTAGGAACACCTCTTCAGTGCATTGTTTTGCTTGTGGTAGCATCAGTGGTGTGGTTGCCTGTGACTGGACTGACCTCAGTGACCATGGTGGTCTCTTCCAGCCCCCTGTTCTTCTGACTATAAATAGGTTACCAAAACACATTGGCCCACTTGCCCAAATGCCTTGCACAACTGGTAAAGGAGCTGCTGATGGAAGAAATAGAAAGTCTTGGTGGCATCCTGCTGAGTTTTTTGACTGGATTCACACTGTAGCTCTTAGATCTTAGACAGGAAAGACCCTAGACCTTTCATGAATGATAGTTTAGTGCTACATTACAGCAGTGTCATAGTCACACTAAACTTATCTTAAACTTTATCTGTCAGAATTATCTGTTCTTCAGTTTCTGAGTGTGTTTCAGAATCATATGTTCTCATTTTTCAGCACTGGATCACATACATATTTTATATATATATATATATGCATAAAATACATATTTCTTTCCAGACTACCTGGGATACACCCAATGACAGGACAAGAAATTGGGTTCTCCAGCAAAAAATGGAAGGAGCTGAGACAAATGAGTTGACTTACCACACACTGACAGGAGATCTCTCTGCTGCTACTGAAATTCTGGAAAAAATCAGACAAAAGCTGCAAAATGCATCTCCAAAGCTGAAGCAGTTGGCTTGGAAAGCTGCTAGCAGGTTAGACCAGTCTTCAGCCATTTGGTTTTGTAAATAGCAGCCAGCAAGCTAATATATTTGGTTGGAATCATACTTCACAGACTGCAGGATTTAATTGAGTTTGGGGTTGTTAGTTTTATTGTATATGCTGTTACTTGAGATACACTGATGGAAGACAGGATCACAGAGTATCAAGTGCTGCTGTAAATCCTATATGATTTAATAGAGATCACCATCATGTACAAGGGGATGAATATATACAGATTATTGTTCTGAATCATCCTCCTTGGGTTAAAAAATAATGGTCAAGTGAAACTCATCTTGATTCTTATTTTTGGAAGGTTACTGTCTCCATAAGATCAAAAAATATCATGGTACCAGGTCCATGGGGGATTTGAATCTGTTTTTTATTTTGCTGTGATGGTAATTTATTATTAAACAATCCTAAAACATTTGGGCAAAGAAGAATGCAGTGTATTTGGGAAATACCCTAGGATTTTGATCACACAGATTCAAAAGATTTGTGGGAAGCAAAACCACTCTTTCAAATGTGCTTCATGTAGAATATCCCTGTCTACAAAGGAATGGAAACTGTTTTATACACTTACTGTTGTTTTAATCAAGTCAATTTTGTTCAGAGTCACTTAGCATTCTTGAAAATGTTGCCCTGTCTACAGTAACTGCTGAAGTGACTTGCTGTAGATCGTGTGCATAGGAATCCATAGGAAGTCCTGTTAGTCTGACTCGTGGTGTCAGAGTTGATCTGCTGTTGAAACGCTCCCTTTTGTTTCAGATTGCAGTTTGAAACAGCAGATGATCAAGACTTCATTGTAGTACAAAATGCTATTGAAGAAGTTATTTCAGAACTGAAAATACTGCCTGGATTTTCCAGTCTGGAAGAGGTGAGAGTCAATGCTGTAACTTTGATGGGAGAGTTTGGATGAAGAGCTGTGAGCAGAAACCGTGAGGAGTTTGTAAGCCTGTACTTATTCAGGTCTTTACTTTAAGAAAAGATATTTTCCTTTCAGCAGTATTCCTGTAACTGAGGAAATGTTTCTCAGTACTTCCTGATACTAAAATCAACATTTAATATTTACTGTATTGTGTTGACACAACACATTTACTTAAACTGCCCTGAATTTACCAAATGAAAGGCCGCTGAAGATTGAGTAGTGTGCACCTGTGTAAAAAAATGAAGTGAGGTAATCTGTTGCAAAGAATTCAGCAATATTTGATTTTTAACTGAGCTTGATTTGGTCCTTACCTATATTTTAAGCGAGGGTTTTCAATGTAACTTGAAAAAAGTTTTAAGTTAGATAAACATAAACATAGTAGAAAACTTAGCGAATTGTTATAACTGATACAGTGGAGCTTGTATGAAAATACTCTGCTGTAATGTAGAGGGTAAGTATAGACAAGAAAGTTACAATAACCTGTAGTTTACATGTACAGTGAAGTTTTCTTATACAAGTTACAACACAGCTATTGTCATTATCTGTAAAAGTTTTTCACTGTAAGCCAGTTATTTGCAAATTGGCAGTTAGGGTCTAATAGAAGTTTGGTTTTCTTTCTTCCTCGTAGCTGAAGCCGGTGCTGCCACCAGGGACTCCGTCCAGCTCACTGACTGAGAGACTGCTGAGGCAGAATGCTGAGCTGAAAGGCTTTGTCAGCAGGCTGAGTGAAGAGAAGAATAATTTGAGGAATGCTGTTATGAAATTGAAGGAAGAACTGAGAAGATACCAGCACAGACAACCTTCTGCAGACTATGTACGTCCTTGGTGGTGCTGATCTAATGATGTATGATGTTATGTATAGAGACATAAATGCACAATTTCTTGTCCTAGTCACCCAGTTGAGAGTGACCAAGCTATCTGTCCTTCTTGGCTTCCTTCTACAGAATAAATGGGCGTGAGGTGTTCTTGTTCAGTGGTCAGCATGCCTCAACTCACTCTGTTAAATGTAAAACTTGGTGATTTTACCCAGCTTCTTTTTGTTAACTACTCCTTTCTTTTAAATGCTTTGTGCCTTTCTTTTTTTTATCTATCTCATCACCATGATAAGCAGATCCAGGTAGATCCAGATAGCATTCAAAATCATGAAGCTAATATGATCCAGTTGAGGGAACTTGTTTTTTTTAGAGAAGTTATATTTTTCTGAGACATTGATTGGGCTCCTAAAGTCACTGTTTTTGAGGTGTCAGAGCGCAAGGGTGGCCTCAGATCCAACCACTGAATAGTTTTTCTCATTAATTTTATGAGCTCTCCACCAAACCAGTTAGTAGAATGACATGACCTATGCTTTTCCAAATTATGTCATTGAAATTCACTTTCCTCTCTTCAGTCTTCTAGGCACTCATCAGATGTTGGAGTTAATATTGATACTCTTGTTGCTTCTGAGAAGGAATCTTGGAACAGAGAAAGGCTGTCACTGCAGAAATCTTTAAAACAAGCTGATGCAGAACTCTCCAAGCTGAGAGCAGAGCTCAGGAGTGAGGCTTTCCTCAGAGAACTGGGATCAGATACTGAAAATGCCGTTTTAAGGGTAAGAAGATTTTGTTTTTTTGTACGTACTAACTACAGCTGCTTTTAAAATTTTGATTTGGGCTTATTTTTCATTGTGTTCACTGTGCTTTATTCTGAGCTTATGGGGTTTTTTGTCTTTTCCTCTTGTTGCAGAGAATTTATGGCAAATACCTACGAGCCGAGAGCTTTAGGAAAGCTCTCATATATCAGAAAAAATACTTGCTGCTGTTACTAGGAGGATTCCAGGAGTGTGAAGAAGCCACTCTGGCCCTCATAGCACGGATGGGGGGACAGCCTTCCTACACAGACCTTGAAATCATCACACATCATTCAAAGGGTTTTACACGATTTCGCTCTGCAGTCAGAGTGTCCATTGCAATTTCAAGGTAAACTAGAGGAAGTTATATTTCAAACAGATGTGACTGTGCTGTTTAATATATACTTTTCTAGCTCCCTAGAGAAATCTAGAAATTGTCTTATTCCATCTTGTTTAAATGGTATATTTTTGGTAGTCATGAATATAGTAGATTCTTCTGGGGTGACAAAGTGAGCAGAGTATAGGTAAATTCTGTAATAGGACTAAGCAGTCTGAAGTTGAAAAGGGCTCAGAATCTGATAATCACAGATGGAGTGTACTGGGCACTTCTGCTTGCTATTGTTCTGAGCCTTGTGTGTTGAATAAAGTATTCATGTACCTGTTTGTAAGAATTTTACTCGTGCCCTGCAGTTGCAGTTTTGAGACTGCAACAGGCCAAAAAAGTATATTTAGTATGATTTTAAAATACTGGTGTGCTGTAGCTTAGGTGCTTGAGCCATTTACTTTCCACTTGGACTCATACAGCTCCTCTGTATTGCATAGATGAAGCTGAAAGCAGGTTTGGACAAAAGATGGTCTTTCTTAGGGATATGCAAAAGGATGTTTTGTATTTGATACTCAGCTTTTAGGTGCTCATCTGTTAATTTTGCTTACTGGTCAAGAAATTCTTAAAGAAGCAGATTATTTTTGTCAGACAATTTCATTTATCCTGAAGCTGTTTGTTTTTTTTTTTAAATTTGAAATGCAGAATGAAGTTCCTGGTTCGTCGATGGCACAGAGTTACAGGTTCTGGTGTTCTGAATATCAATAGGGATGTCTTTAGCCAGAACACAGGTAACTCATAGTCCAGTAATGACTGAAAAAAACAGTATTCACAAGTCACACCACTGCTTGATGGAGATGGGTTTTAGTTTGTATTATCCTCATGTGGAATGAATGAGGGCTGTTCCCTCTTTTTTTAGCTATAATTGTTTGGGTTAACCTATTTCTCAGTTTTCATCCTCAGTACAGACACTAACGTACTTGCTTTCTCTTCAGTTTTTTGTGGGGTTTTTTTGGTTTTTGGTTGTGCTTTTTTGTTGTTGTTTTGTTTTTTGTTTGGTTTTTTTTTTTTTTTCTCCCTTCAAGTTGAGATATAAAAAATATGGAAGATTTCCCTATGGAGCATTTTCATGAAAGCACGTTTAGCTGAGTCACTGGAGTTTTTGTAGGAGATCTGCACCATGGTCTTTTTCTTAGAACAAAAGTTGTCATTCTTTTGTTACAGGTTTAAGTCTAGGAAATAAAAGTTTTCTGTTTGCTTTTTTGTAGGAGTCTAAGGAGAATCAGAAGCTTCTTTATTATTTACTGGCTATTTAGGTCTGCACTAAAACCTTTGCTCAGTCTGTGAGAGTTTTTTCATTGATGTCAGTGGGGCCAGGATTTCACCTCTTTAACTTCCCCTTAGGGAGTCTGAAAGTGGTCTACACTTGTTAAATGTCGTTTTTGTGATATGCAAACAGAAAACTCGTATCTGAGATTCCCAGTAAACTGCAGAAGGTCTTACTGTTTTTAGTTTTCAAGACACTGCTTTTTGTACTTCTAATATTCAGTATATTTTGTATTTCTAGGTAATGAATTACGACCTGATTCATTCTCTGGTGGCATGGATCTTTATGGAGAACAGAGACATTCCTGTAGATCCAGGTCAGGCATAGAATCTTCTACATCTCCTATAAACTTTCAACATAAGTGCATTTGGAGTTTTTTTATTATTATTCCCTTTCAGGCACTGTTTAAATAACTGAAAGCCTCAGAGTTTACTGCTAAGGGTTGTAACCTTTGACGCTGTAAGATTTAACTTTTCTGTAATATGTAAAAAATTACGTCTCAGGCATTCAGTGTGTGATTGCACATCACCTGATTGAGGCCAAAGTTCTGCCAGTGAAACCAAGTATTTTTTATCAAGGGCAACATTTTTGAGTGCCATCATAGTTTGATGAGCTTATATGAAATTGTGAGTTCTGATCTTCACTGAATATCAAATTCTGGCCATTTTGGGGTTTCATTTTCATTTAAAGCACCTCAGTATTTGTACCATCTTAGTTTGTCAGGACCATAACAGTTTACATGGTAAAAACCTTTAATCCCTTTTAGCCATTATTGACTTTTACGTACAGAGAGTAATGACAAGAGACAGAATCATGTAAAGAGGGGAGTGTCCTTGTTTACACAAGTTTTTTAATAGAAAACCAAACTTCAGTCTACCCTGGATCCTGCTGCAGTTTCACTAGGAATTTGCTGGTCAGTCTTTGTCTCAAAAAAATGCAGCAACAAATCCTGTGCAGTAGAAGGAAAAAGCAAGGGGGGGAAGAGTGGTTTCTCTGGCTTGGGCAGTAAGTGGCAGGGAGGTTAGATGGGTTTGATATGCTGGCTGCCACATGGCTAAGCTGAGGGCCCTGCAGGCCATAAGGTATCCCTTCGTACAGCACTTTGGTGTGTTGCTGATACTCGTACTGGAGATTTCCCTTTTTGAAATGGAGTGTGTTGTTCTGGCCCTAGGCTCCACGGGATGCATGCTGATTTGAACCCAGTGTCCTTCACCTGTCCTCAGCTGCAGAACTACGATCCCGAGAGGGCTCTGACAGATTACATCAATCGTCTGGAGGCGCTGCAGAAGCGGCTGGGCAGCGTGCAGTCAGGTAGGGCTCAGGCAGCAGCCCTGGGCAGCAAGGGCCCACACAACAAATAACATCCATTTTAGCCATTTGCAGCCTTCAACATGAGGCATTTCTGAGCTGTAGCAAAAAGCTCACTTAAACAATTGTAAAATTCTTTGAAAAGAGATACAAGCATGCTTTCATTGTAGATTTTGAGATTGTTTGTAATGCTTTACTTCCCTGATCCCTAAGAAATGCACGGCAAGGACTCAGTTGGCATCATGCTACAAGTTTAAGTTATATAGAGAAAAACGTACCTAGAAGACTGGGCCATGGAAGAATAATTTTTTTCTCCTACCACTTTAATTACAGAAGTTACAGTCAATTTGTCCCAGAGATGATGACAGATTTTGTGCTGAAAGAGTAGTACATCAAGAAACTTGTCAGAACAATGGGATGAAATTTATCAGACTTGAGCTTTGAAGTTATTGTGTTTGTCTTTCCCATCAGTGGGGAAAGTTTTGTTCTTAAAGGATTTGATCTTTAAAAGTCCCTAGTCTATGATCTCCCATGTAAAATCTTCCACATAAATTCAGCTGAACGTATGTACTTATTCCATGTAATGCTGATGCCAGTTTTTTTCCATCTTACAGGTTCAACTTCATACACACAGTTGCACATGGGTATAAGAAGATAATAATACCCTTCAACATCTCCATCACAGGCAGTGATGCTAACAGATTGCCTTCTGTAAATCTGTGCTCTTTCTGTGCTTTTGTATAATGTGTATATTGTGGGACCAATCTGAACACAGCTAATACGATTGTATACAGTTCCATCCTGGCACACCCACAGAGACTGGGATTTATGGATGTTGGCACTTTGTGTTTATGAAAAAGAAAATCTGAACAAAAAAATCCCCAAACAGAAACCCCCCAAAAATCCCCCCAAACCCAAAACAACCTCCCCCCATTCAATTACATGTATATTTGTGGAATGCTAATTTAAGCGATTAACTTATGAAGTGTGTATTTATCAAAAGGGTGCAAAGATGAAACTTGTGTATTAATTAAATTGAGCTACATTCAGCAAAGTTTACTTGCTCTTTTTATGGCAAGGCTACTGAAGTTACATTGACTCTCCTAATATTTGCTACTGGCAGTGCAGACAGAATATCACTTGTAGAGACCTATTTTTGTAATGGTAGAAGTTTTGAATTTTATGGGTATTTTGTCAAAGTACTGAAATAAACATGACTTCATGCTTCTAACTGTGTTGAAGAACTGCTCCCTTATTCACATGGAACAGGTTGCTCCTGCCCGAGTTCCTCCTGCTTGTAGTGACTGCAGCTTGACTTTTTACAGATTCCAAAGTGCTGCTATCAGAGAGAGGGACAGGGACAAGCCTGCTTACTGGGGAACAGCCTGTGCTCCCTCACCTGCCGTGACTGAGACAAGATTTTGGAATAGTTACACTGAATTTAGATCAGGAAGGCCAAGAAAAAATCCTGGTTACACGGAGCACTGCTGAAGGGGGCACAGTCCACTCCGAGGGGGAGGTACAAATTTACTGATGAAACCTTTTCAAAAAGAAGTGACAGGGGTGAGCCTGGAAAACTTCCTCAAGAGATTTGTTTACAAATTTAATTAAAAATTCCTGTGAGCCAGAGCTTATTACCATTTATCATCAGCACTCTTGAACCAAACACCATTTAACAATCCTGCATGAGTCAGTACAACCTAGACAATATCCAGCTATTTCACCTTTTTACACACAAACAGGTTATTTACAAAAATCATATTGTTGGTCTCTTCATATTGTTACTCTTACACTTTACATCAAACTTCCAGAGATAACGATTTTCAAAGTTTTTTTTAGAGAATTACTTGTTGCTTTCTGAACATAACTTCAAGTTAGACAGTTAAATGGCTCATTCTTGAAATGACTTACCTGTGAAAATTTTGAACTCTGCCTACCACTTAGCTGTACAGTAACATTTTCTTAAATCATCCAAGACCATCACTCACCTGGACCAGAATCATAAATGCCAAAGGAAGAGCACCACCAAATACAGTCCCCTGGATGCCTGTTCCCAGGTGGGTTTGCTGAGGCAAGGTAGGCAGCCTTGCCCCTTGGTTATCTGGAGAAAGTAATCGTCTTATTTTTCAAAAGGAAAAAGAGTTCCACTTGTAGAAATTACTCTTTTCTTCATTAAAGATCTGGCATGCACCTTAAAAGTGTTACATCAATAGAAAAGACATTTCTGCTTTAAAAATGCAAGGAGAAAATTGTAGAACAAGCCATTATTCACAGCAGCTGTAAATGGTGTGGGCAAACAAAACAGATGCAAAACTTTTGCATTTGGTAGAGTGCTGCTGCTTTCCTAACAGTAGAAATATCAGCTTCCATCTGCCACTTACTCTGTCACAATTTTATTCAAAAGTCTGTTAGTGCACACAACTTTAAAAAGTAAGGTTTTATAGTGCCAGAGTTTACAGTGACCGCCTCTTGTATCTGATAACAGGGTTGTTAGGTGTGTGTATCATTGTTGTATAATTTATAGTTGGAAAATAGTCATTGATGAGATCAAATTCATACAAACGAAGCAAAGTAGACCAAATAGTCTTAATCTGAACATAAGCGAAGTTTTCTCCAATGCAGCGGTGACGGCCTAGAAGGAAAGCCATAAAATGCTGTTAGAACATTTTACTGGATCGCCTTTGACAATCACCTAACTTTAGAAATCTTATGCAGACAGTAGTTGCCCCTTTCTGAACAATCTGAGGCTCTGATGTTTCACAACCCCATTGTATAATTCCACCCAAGTCATATTTTTCCAAGTTGTCACTGCATAAAACAGACAAGTAGAATGAGATTGTGCTGTTCTGTCCCCACTAGAAACCATTAATTTATGTATCAGGAAAGAAGCATTTGCAACACTGAGAAATTAGATGAAAGAAACTGTTCTGAAGTTGGGACTCTGGAGACTTCAGCTCTGCCTTCAACTGAACTTGTATTACCAGATTTGTCCTTGACTTGAAAAGATGTGAGTCAAGCATCGCTCACGGTAACCTAAAGGTGTTGTGGTAACTGCTGTGAGAGACAGATACAGCTATGACTAATGCAGAACTAGTATCTTAATTCTTTTAACAGCACTTTCACATTAAGAAAACTTTCAGGCAGAAACAGAAAAATCCTCAGATGCTGCAGTGGGGAGAGATGTTGTAGGAGATGGCTGGTGTGAGCCACCTCAGCACAACCTCACACAAGGTGCTGCAGGCATTCTTTTACTCACCAGCACCAAATGGAATGTATGTAAACTTCTCTCCAGCTGCTGGGTTATCTTGGAGGTATCTGTCAGGCTTGAAATCCAAAGCATTATTCCATGAGTCTCTGAGTCTGTGGTTAACAGTGGGAGATACACACACTTGATGGCCAGGGGGAATATTGTATCCAGCAACAGTCTACAAAAGAAGAGACAAGACCCCACAGGTGACAAAATGTCTCAATTTTTCTTTTTACAGTGTTACTGAAATGTTACATCATGAGGCTTAAATTTCAAGAGATTTTGGCCAAGTGCCCATTTAAAGTTAATGCAATCTAACACTTCCTCTCTTACTTGTAGAGGACACAGTGCTCAAGTAGTTGCAGGAACCTTCCAGCTGTTTTAGTAAGGCTGGCAATTCTACAAAAGGAGGTTTAAAAAAAAAAAAAAAGAACTTAAAATTTATTGAAAGCTTTTGACATTGAAGGGACATAGTTTAGTTTTCTTTCAGATTTACCTAGCTTGTATTAAATGCATGCCAGTTTTTTCTGTGACAGCAATTAAAAATACCTGGCAAACAAAAAATGGTGGCACCAAACAAAGCTCAAATAAGACCGATAGTTACAAGAAAGGGTCAGTTTTGCTGAAGAAAACTGCATGGCTGTTCCTAGATCCCAGAGCTGCTCTTCTTCAGGCAGAACAATCCCTGTTCCCTCAGCCTCTCACCAGCAGTGCTGCAGCCCCCTCCCATCTGAGTGGCCCTATGCTTGTTTCACTTCATCAGTCTCTCACTTGCTGGGGGCTGCAGGGGTCTGAAACAATTCCACATGAAAGTGAAAAATACCAAGTTCAAGGTATTGATTGCTTTCCTAACTCAACGCTGGCTATGCTACCACTGACAGAACCCCAGGCTGCCATCAGCTTTCC
Source organism: Bombycilla garrulus (assembly GCA_013400315.1). Classification (NCBI taxonomy): domain Eukaryota; kingdom Metazoa; phylum Chordata; class Aves; order Passeriformes; family Bombycillidae; genus Bombycilla; species Bombycilla garrulus. Next base: position 98,800 of record VXBU01008178.1, read on the forward strand.
TCCCTGCCAGCAAACACGGCTCACTTGTGTTTCCTTCCGTGGCTGATACCTCTGACCCGGCTCATGCTGCTGCAGTGAAATTAGCTCCAAAATGTGTCCTCACCTGAGGAGTTCTGGCCATTCTCATCATGGTCATTATAGGAGGTCTAAGCCTTAAAGTTTCTTTTAGACAGCGATCCAGCAAACTGAGATCCTTGAGCTGAAAATACAGAGAAAATGATGTATCAAAATATAGCCAAGTTTATTCAATGCAAACAAAATGCTATTTTAAGCCATCTAAAAACAAATTTAAAAAAATCAAAGAGTAAGCAGCTTATATTTACATGTACTTTATTAGCTACACTGATTATTGTTTCCATTTGATTCAATTAAGAAGGAAAAAAATCACTGACCAGTGCAATCAAATACAACTAGTGTCTTAGTGATCTCTCTTAATTATTTTCTGTTGGCTATTAAAAAACAAGGTCACACTGCACTCTTTTCTCAGTGGAAGTATGAGGATCTTCCTCTGCTACAGAACTGTCATTTATTAAATAAACATAGGAACTGCAATTTCCCTAATGAAAACTGATTAAAAAAAACAGTATCAAGCTGAAAATTTTTACCTGGACAGGAAGAGAAGAGGAAGTGTACTGGCAAACAGCGTTTTCACAGAATGGCTGTGCCAATTACTATTTTAACAAAAAAGCATATGACTGTATTTCATGTTCAATGAGTTTGGTTTTTTTTTAATAAGCATCTAGAAGTCCCCTCAGGACTAATGTAACATACAAACCTGGTCGTAAGTTAAGGGTGGCAAGTCATCCCCACATACTGCTTTCTGTTCTGCATAGCACTGTTCCTGCAAGGCTTTGTCCCTGGCGAGGAAGAAGCCGAGCCAGGCGCTGGTGGTGGAGGATGTGTGCTGCCCTGCCAGCAGCAGCCCGATCAGCATTCCCGCGATCTCGTCGTCCGTCAGCGCGCGCCCGTCCCTGCGGCCCAGGAAACCAAGCTGCAGCTTCATTTGGTCACTTCTCAGTATTTAGCATTGCTATTTATACAGCAGCATTTACACTTTCTTCTAATGTACTCCTTGCTCCTTCTACTCTTCCACTGCCTACCCTAAACAAGGGGGCTAAAGATCTAAGAGAAGGGAGAAGTGACAACAGAGGGAGACTCTTTAGGAGCCTTAAAGAAAATAATTTCTCAACAGCCAGCAAAGAGAAAGAAACCTCGGCCATCTCATGACCACCAATAAAACTCTCAGAAATCTGAATAACCATTGACAAGTGAAGTTTTAAACCTGTTTTTAAGAATACAACTAGGACAAACTGCAAGCAAGGAAACCAATTCAGAACATGATGGAGTGTTTCTTGGAGTTTTGGTAGCTAGTTCTAACTAAAGACCTCAAAGCTAAAGTAAATCTTCAAACAAGTCATTTAACTCTTGGCTTACTTGTATGAAGCATCAAGTAGAGTTTGGAGCATGTCATCCTCCTTTTCCTCAGACTTTCGACGTTTCTGGATAACCTTATAGAAAATATTCTTTATCTCTCTGTGTGCTCGATCTCGTCGTCTGCAATTCAAAACACTTCCATTAGCAGCTTTATACAACCTAACATAAAATGCTTATGAGGATCTATTGGGATGTCTAGAATAGCTTACAAAGAAGAAGCAGTGGGGATGGGGGGCAATGCGAACAACGATGAGGTTTAGATTAAATGCTTAGGTTGCTTCCTGTGTTAGTGCTGGTACCTGAAGCTCGGCAGGGGCAGCCAGCCTGGCAGCAGCCATGCAGCGTGAGTGAAACCCCCATCCAGGTCGGCATACAGCTGAGCCACCTTCTCATCCAGCAAGCCTCGGATCTCCTTCCCGTGTAAGCAATGGCTTGCTGTCAAAATTATCAGTTCTGAAAGGGCTTCAAAGAGGTCTGAGGAAAGATGTGAAATGTGTCTTATCAGATGTCTCTTTGAACAACTTCTTAATTCGATCATTGATACCTTTTTTTCTAAGGTATTTCTTGAAATTTTTCTAGCAGTTCATAATTCTTCCAAAGGAAACCATGCATCACAAGCTCAATCCTTAATAAATATAAGTGAAGTCATACAAAGATTTAACCATTAAATCCAAATCCATGGGAAACCAGTTAGTTCTGCTGCTCACTGAATTATTTTTATATAGTAGTACTTAGACACTTAAATATCAACTTCTATATTACCATATTATTAACTATATTTACATATAAATAAAATATATTAAAAATAATTGATATATTACAATGTGACATGTATTATATAATTTTATGCATTTAAATATAAGTATTTATGCTTAAATAATATTTGACACTGTTATGCAACTGTGAGCTCGCAACAATGATAATGGGCAAGTTGGGAAGAACTCAGAATAGCAATTTCACTTTTGTCACTAACATAACCATATCAGCTTGGAAGATGCAGTTTTTCACTGGAGAAACTCCTAGAACCAAGATGTTCAGCACAGGAAGAAGTCAGAGCAGCAGCTTCTCCTTAGGAAGTGGTTACACTGAGCTGATTCATACTATCCAAAACAAGCACAACAGGTGCACTATGAGCTGCCTAAGAAAGCAAAACTAAGATAGCCCTTCATTTCTTTCAGTGATTTTCTGAGTAGCTTTATTCTCCAACACCCTTACACTTGATTTTTAAAAATCTGTATTTTCTTTCTTCTCATGTTCAGTACACTTTTACCTATGTAGTTTTTCATTGCTTTTATACTGCAGTACATCTTTTACAAAAACATACCACATTGGCCTTAAGTACTTCCCAGAAAAGTGGAGGAAAAATGCATTTTAACCTGCTTACTTTTCTCTCCACATTCTCCCCATGCTTTGAAATATTCCTTTGTTTCTTCTTCAATCACAGATACATGCTGTCTAAACTGGGCAATGTTTAGCCCAGTTTTGAGCATCTTCTTCTGTTCCAAAAATATCTAAAAGAACCAAGACAGAAAAAGCAGTCAGTACAAAGATCATCACATTAATGTGATTAAAACTTAGAATTTGTACTATAAGAACATCCAGAAGTAAATAGGGATTACGATTAGGACTGCAGGGTACATCAGATACTCAGTTTTACAGGTAATACTCTGGTTTTCAGCCTCTTTACAGGTAATACTCTGGTTTTCAGCCTCTTTGTCTTTCAAGCAATAGTTCAGAAACATTTAAGTAAAATAATAGCTCAAAGGAGCTACAGTTCTCTCTTTTGTAGTACCAAACAAAATTTATTTTAGTATCTTCCTTAAGCTTTATCCCTGAAGATAAACACTTTTGCATTAGCATACATTGAACTATGGAATGCCCTTTAGATATATAATCACAAAGATAACCAGCCCCATCTTTGCAAAGTCTGTATTTAGCCTGTGTCCTCTGATATGCAGCCTCCTCAATTCCTCTCCTGTGTTCTCCCAGGCAGAAGGACTCTGGACTAGAGATGACCCTTTCTGCCCAAGAAGTCAGACAAAGAAGCAAAATTGCTTCCTAGGAAAACAGTGAGTTTCACACCCTTCTCACCTCTTCCTCTTTTTCCAGGTATAGATTCATAGCTAACAAACCTACTGGTGAAAAGTCCTTTGTAAGATGCAAACCATTCAATGCACTGACAGGACATTGACTCAGAAAATTATTAGTTTGATTTTTAAGCCCTAATTATGAATGAGGAATCTGCCCTACAGCTCTGCACTGTACCATGAGTAATACACCAAAAACTCTCTTCCCACCAAGGGCTCTGCATGTAGGATACAGAACAAAAGGCATTAAAAGAAAAGCTACTTCCTAGAAGCTTCTGTTTTGAGAATGCAGCAAGGACCCCAGCAGTCTGTCAGAGGACACACATGCCACAGAGCAAAGAGACAAGCACATTTTCCCTTGCAGCATGCTAGCCAGTCTCCAGCTTGATGGAGACAGGAATGGCACACAGGAGCGAACATATCCTCTGCAATTTCAGCTCCTCTCAGCAAAAAACTATCTGGAAAAGGCTTGGGGGGAGGAGAGAGTGAATATGAGTTGTTATATTGACTATGGATATTAGCAATTACCAGAACTACTGGTAAATAATCAAGTTACTAATTTTGAAGAATAAGGGGTGGTTCTTCAAAATACATAACGGAAAGTCATAGAATTAATAGGTACTTAGCAGCTTAAGCAGCGAAAAAGTGGTCTCAAAAGAAACTTCAGGATGACCCATCAATTGCAGAATGCCAAAGAAATTTTCCATGGCTCTCTTAAATGCCTTCCCATTAGATGTCTGAAATGAAATCGTGGTGGTGACACTATAAAAAAAAAAACCAGCTTACCTCTAGCAGAATGTATTCTGGCCACAACTGGCTGTCCTACCTCTCTGGCTTCATAAAGGGAAACTAGATATAATCAGTGTCAGAGATAATTTAAATGTCAATAGCAAACTCCCTGCATCTCCTTGCTGTGGAAAAAAAAGGAATTTTCTGAGAAACCTGCATCTGCAGAGATAGTAAGAAAGAAGTCTCCTTCTGATATCAAAGGTATTAATTAAGTAGATATATCCACAGACACCCAAGGCTTAGTGAGTAATATGATTAATCTCTTGACTAAAGCAGAACTCAAGTGTTAGGGAAAAATAAAATCTAGGGTAACTCTAGAAAAAGACCTCATTTCAGAAAAAAGCAAAGAAAAGCTGTATATGGTGGGCCAATGAGGTAGGCCTTAATTGTCCTATGTGCCTGAAGTACATGGTGGTAAGAAATGCCCATTTCCAAGGAGCTTACAGAAAATTCTATAAAACTGATGGATGAGATTAGACCACATCAAAGAACTAGCTCTTGCATGAAGACAGGCATTCAAATCCATCCACAAACTGAAGAGCATGAAAGCAGAAGTCGAACCATCTGTAAAAAGTGGGCAAACTTTCACAGAATTAAGGACAAACCGTGACTTTTAAGTTTCAAGCAGACATCCCTTGACAGCCAGAATCCACAAAACAAGCACACAACACAGTGAAAATCTGGCCAGCTTAGCAGTCTGATTCACAGACATTCTTCTGAAACTAGTATATACCAGAGAAGAACATAAGATGTATTGCAGAGAATCAATCGTGCATCCTCCACACTTCAGCAGCTGCAAAAGTGATTAATAAGTCCATCCCTGGCTTTTTGAGGAAGACCTCTGACCTATGTGAACTGGTAGAAACAAGTCTGTTAGAATGGCTCCACTCATGGAAGAGATCTACAAGACACAAGAAATGATCTCCTACTTGTTATCCAGGTTGCAGTCCTGCTGCTTCTCATACGGATGAGGAGCTGTGCAAATCCATCAAGTGGCAAAGAACCTACGACTCAACCAATCAATCCTCCCCCCCTAAACTGCTATCCACAATTTAGCACTTCCTGACAAAGGAGGAGCCAACCAGGTTCTCCTTTACCAACACAGAAAGTAGCAAGTCGCAGGCAGTTAGCTGTGAATGAGACTTCCAAAAGAAGAGAGCCAAGAACAACATGCTTATTCTGTGGATCATGGCAAAATGTCAGCATGGAGGCAAAGAGCAGTGATTACTGCCCCTAAGCTACATCATTAACAGGGCAACAATCATAGCACGTAGGCAGGGATGAATGAAGAGTCATGCTAAGGAGGAGAAGAAACTGATGGTCAGAGAAACTAGTCAAATGACTAGCATTTACACAAACAAAATGAGGCCAAAACCGAAAATCCAAAAATAAAGTATATCACAGTGCTGTTTCTTCCACCCAGCTACTCTGCTACATAACATGCACTGAACATAGAGTGCCAGTGGAGCAAGTTCGTTTCTGCAGTTTGAGAGTTTGTTATGACAGGCCACCCTCACAAACAAGAAAGCAGCCAAAGCTCAGCTCAGATACAATGAACATCTGAGTATCACACAACATGGCCCCCGTGTTCCCATGCAGACTATTCTGCAAACATACACAGAACGACTGCAGTCTGAGCAAAACAAACCTTGTGGTACAAACTGTTAAATTATTACTCCCATGTCTAGATTTGGCATGGCATAAATATAAAGTTACCATTCTTAGGGCTTTGTAAGAAAAAAGACCTGAAGTTGCTTGGAAGGGAAGAGTGAGCTGCAGTCAGTGGCATGCTGCAAGGAAAGAAAAAAAGTGACTCACTAGTTCTTGCTCTATAGTGAGATTAGATGGCTTCAAGACAAGGATAACACCCAGAGTGACAAATGGCCAGGTGGTAAAGAACGCAACCTGAACATGTTAAGTCTTTGCTATCCAGACAAGACTATCTACTTACTGCAGTATGGCACAGTTCATAGGAACACAACCCCATCCCACAGAGCCAGGAGCTCAGGGCTGCCTGCTCAGCATTCCAAATGCACTGTTTTCTGATATTTGAAATACGAACCGCATTGGGGACGTCATAGGCCACTCCCCTGCCGAAGACCGGCGTCGTTAGCCGAGAGTACACATCCTCTGCATTCAAATCCTCATTTTTACTGTTGAACAGCAGGGCAGCAGCATCACTACCCAGTAAGTATGTAAATGTCTTGCCAACCATAGTGAAGCTGAACACAGGTCCATACTGAGAGAGAGAACAAAAAAAAGAACGATTTCTTTGAAATAAGAACAAAAATCATTAAATCCCTATCTCTCTGTATAGTCTTTCATAACTTAATTTTTCTCCTAAGAAATATCCAGACATTTAATAAAGATAAATATATTTTAAACCACATTTAAATTCATTCTCAATGTACATACTAGTGATACCTCATGTTATAATGAAAACATGTCAATGTGCACATTTTAAAACCATTTGTTTTAGAAAACATTAATGAAAGATCAGTCACACTACAAAAACTAGCAGAGAGATCGCAGCACATACTGACCCCAGTAATCTTCAAACACTGTCTTGAAAATTTTTGGAGTTATGCATAGGTATTTTGGGGCAAATAAGGTTCTGAAGTTTAAAAGTCATCTCCAGCAGACCTTCATGCACCAGATTGGGCTTTCTCTAAGCTAACCAAGCTAAGATTTAAGCTTATAACTCTAGATAGTTTTAGACAATGTGAAACAGCTTGATAAATCTAATTGGAAATAAGGCTCTATTGACTAAGTTAATTTCTTCTAGGTTGTTACAGTATAAGAACTACTGAGGTTTTATACGCCAGCTATTTTAACATCAGATACCTTAAAATTCATCAAGTTGCCCACAGAGGTGGTCAGCTCCATTCCAACCTGGTCATAGGTTGGTAAAGAATGTGATTAAAAGTTACCAATTACAGCAAGAAATAATTTCACGCAAATGGCTTTTTAATTAACTTGTGATTCAGCTATGAGTATTATCCAAATGTACAAGCATATCTGTGACGTGTGAATCATGAGAGCTCAAAAAACACTACTGCTACACAAAGCGATCTGAAGATCACAGAGCCTACTGTGCACGCTCCATTCCATATCTGAGGTGGTAAACGAGAATGAGCTGATTTTAAATAGGCCCTAGACAGAGAACTTAATAGATACACAAAAATATTTTTATATATGCTCAACCAGTCATGTGGGAAAACATACCTTGTCATAAGCATTTTCCAAAAATTCAATGGGACTTTTTCCAAATGCAATTGCGTGACCAAGAAAAGGGATGCCTGATGGAATAAAAGGTGGGTAGTTCTGCAGAAGAAAGAGAAAAGTAATTACCGAATTTTCTTCAGAGATTATCACAGAATCATGAACTAATGGAATATCCTGAGCCGGAAAGGACCCACAAGAATCGAAGTCCAACTCCTGGTCCTGCACAGAACCATCCCCAAGAGTGACAGCATGTGCCTGACAGAGTTGTCCAAACGCTTCTTGAACTCCGCCAGGCTTGGTGCTCTGACCACTATCCTTGCATGTGCAGGTGCCCAAAAGTAATAAAATCAAGTCCATTTACATAAAAACTAACCACAGAGGGATTTTTATATACATTTGCTTAAACTCTTTTGTGAAAAGGCCAACTTTCAAAAAATATTCAGTTGTTCAGACAGAACTACATTTAAAAGCAGCAAAGGTCAAAATAAAGTGAATATTATTAAGATTCTTCCTATGCTGCCTCTGAATGTGAAGCACAAAGATACTGTAACTGAAAAGAAGACAGTCAGAAACGAAGCAGTGCTGAAGAATTTGTTAGACAGCCCCTTAAAAACAACCTCAGGTTAGCGCTGTGTTTAGCGCATTAGCGGGCACCTTCTCTTAAGGCCCACGGATGAAGCAGCGCCAGGAACGCCCTTGGGCTCCGCCAGCCCCGTGCGCCTCTGCCATCCACGGTGCGAGCCGGCCCGGTGGGGGCGAAACCAGCAGCCAGCTGCTCCGGGGCCGCCCACGGGTCGACCGCCTGAGGCGCCGCTTCCCCCGCGCTCCGAGGGCCGGCCCGAAGCCGCTCCCCGCAGCAAGGCCGCCCGGCTGCCCCGGCCCCGCCGCCCGCAGCGCTCACCTTCTGGTCAGAGCCCAGGTGTCGCCGGTAGCCCAGCTGGAACAGGTAACCGAGGCTGAGCGCGAAGGCGGAGGCGGCCAGCACCAGCGAGAGAGGGTTGCCGACGGCCACCCGCTCCAGCAGGGACCCGCCGACCTCCATGAGGTTCAGCATCTTCTCGGCGCCCGCCGCCATCCGCCGTGGCTCCGCGGGGCTGGGGGGCGCGGGGGGCCGGGCCGCTGCGAGCCCATGTGACTGTGCCGGCGCTGGGCTGATCTCTGCCCATGTGACGATTGCCGCCGCCGGAGCCAACCCGCGGCCGCGCTGCGCGGGGTGACGGCATCGGCCGGGCTGCGGCCCGCGCCATTGGACGGCCGGCGGGCGGGGCCGGGCCCGGGCTCGACCGCCTCAGGGCTCTGCCCCTTCAGGGCCCGGCCCCGGCTCCAGCCCCGGCCCCGGCCCCGGCGGCTGCCGCCCCGCGGCGCTCGGCGCACGGCTGAGTTCAGTGCTGGCTGTCTTCGAGCACCCGCGCAACACAACACGGTTCTCCGGGAAATGAGACTTATGCCGGTGAGCCGCCCCTCGGGCATCACTGCCGGCGCCCCCGCTGACAGCCCAGGGCACTGGTTTGTAAGGCTGCACAGCACGCGGAGAACGAGGACAGCTTACTTGTGTTTAATTACAGATTTAATTACAGATTTTATTACAGCTCCAAATGTTTAATGTCAGAAAATCCGGGATGGATGTTTTTGGAATGAGTTTCCACTAAGATATAAGGGTTTAAGATGAAATAGTGCACAAAGCTGCGTTTGGAAACAGAGAGCTCATCACAGCCGCGATCAGCTTGTTGTCCATATACAATTTTTTAATTCAGCGGGAGCGTATCTTAATGCATTTCCAGAAAATTCTGGTTTAGGTAGGTCTTTTAAAGGCACTATTTGTTCATCCAGTGAGTCCAGTCAGTTTCTAAAGTTTAAATGTGTAAATCTGGGAGTACTAGCAGGAAGCCAGATTGATCATTACATACAATAAGACCTTTCCACAGGGTACAGTTGCAAATATTATCTGAAATAATCTATTTGTTGTCATCAGTTCTGAGTATTTGTAGTTTTGCCAGCTGGAAAAGGTGCACAGGCAAAAGTGTAAGCTTGTTACTGAATGAATATTCTTGTAGGTTTTTTTAATGTGTTTACCTCTGGTAAACCCTGTATATCAAGGTCTCACATGTGCTGAATATTACTAGATGAGTGGACGTAGCAGAATGCTGAGATGTGCATGGAATCAATGTTGAGGTACCTTCAAACTCTTCCCACCCCTGTGGGATCTAGTAACGTTTTCAATTTGTTGCCTGCAAGCTCTGACATTTCAAGACTTCTCAGCGCCAAAGGAAAATCATCAGTGATGTAGTGATTGAGTTCCTTCACATTTACAAGCCTTGACAACTTTTTGGGCAGACATGAGAGCTATCACTGGTTGTTATTGACATTCTGCTCTATCAATTTATGAAGCAAGGACATATTTGGTGGAATAGTGTCAGTCTATTTCTTCCAAGGGAGAGATTTTCCAGATTAATTACCTATATATGAATGGTTTTATTTCATTTTTATGTAATTACTAATTATATTTAAATTTATATAGAATAGTAATTTAGTACATTGTTTTTATATCTTTACTCTACAGTAATAACAACTGAGGTACAACAGAGCTTTTGCAAACCATGTATGTGATTTCTCGTGAAGCCGTATTTCTTTTTTCAGTCAAGAGCCCAGCTTTAAACTGGGTCCAGCTGTGAGCTGACAATGGTTGGGAAACTCCCACCTCCCTGGAGCAATTGTTCCCTGCACCAAGCAGCAGCAGCAGCAGCAGGGCATTATATTTGGACCAAGGCTTCCCTCTTGAGCAAGCTGCTCACTGGGGTCAGGGGGTTGAGTTATTCCACTTGGTACAATCTGTTCTTCAAAGGTTTAAGTTCTCAGTTACTCTTTTGCCTTACAGGTCCTGGCTGAGTGTTCTACTCAAATCTTTGCTTTTGGCACATGTACAGGTTCTTGCTTTTTAAGCAAGTGCTTATTAGATAGACTACAGGTGGTGAGCTCAGCACCTCATGTTTACAAAGGCACAAGTGTCAGCTTTGCCCATCTTGCACCTCATTTTCATCATTTTTTTGTTTGGTAGTGAGATGAGGGTTGCTACTAATGGTCTGTCTCAGTGGTGCTGGATTTCTGCCTGTTCCCATTTTTTAGTGTCCTGCTTCCAGCAGGGCAGTGTGAGCTCCTAGGTACCCAGGTGCCAGAAGCCTCTGGCACTGCAGCTGGGCTCTTGCCACTCAGTGGCTCCACTGATGTGCAACATCTGCAAACCTCTGCATTGCCACAATGAACAGTTTCCAATTTACCTGGTAAATTCCTGAGCAGTTCCCAAGGTGCACTACCGTAATTCAATCATCATGGGACTCTCCCTCTGGTCCTCTCTGATGCTCTTCTTAAATACCTTAAAACAGATGAACCAAACTATTGCCCTTTGGTAATAATACCTGCTTGGTGTAACATTTGATGGCACCTTCATGCTGGCTACAAAAATAGAAACACCAAATATGACTTGTTGCAAACAATTTATTAGGTAGTAATAAATAAGAATTTAGCAGAAAGGACTACACAGCAATAAGGCATATTGATAGTATAGTTATATAGGCAACTGACACACCTTCCTAACATTTTCCTCTAGTTTTCTAAGAAAGTGCTATGTAGAGAAATGTATTTCTGATACCAGTGCCAAGTGATAGCAGAGATGCATGATGAAGGACCTGACTGTTACATTATTTACTTTAAATAAAGTATAACAATCCATGAGAATTTACTGTTATTTAGGCCTGTGAAGTTCAAGTAGAAAAGTACAGCTTGCTAAGAAGAATACAAAATACAAGTCTCTTGTTCACATTTTTAACGGCTTACTACTTTAATTTCTTAAACAGTAGTTACTAATAAGGTATGAGTAAAGTTACTATACAACAGCACAGTTCTTCACATTCATTTTAGCTTTTATTTGAAAACTTAGAGGCAAGTGCTCATTTTTATTTTTTTTATAAAAGCTTTTTTTTTTTTTACAAAATATTGCACACTGTTTTAGCATGCAGTTTACACGGAAGAAATAGTCAAGTGCACTTAAAACCCTGAAATACAACCAGAAACTTCAAAGATTTGTGTTACAGATACTATTTTAATGTACAAGGATATGTTTCAGACTGCATAGGATCCCACTTTACACTTGGGACCCAACTTGTTGAGCCCCAGCCCTGACTCTACGAAGAGCAGGCAGAATGCTTACAAACTGTATCTGCCTTCCTTGTCATCTTCATTCCTGCATCCTGCACTGCTTTTAGCCTGAAGAAACTGAATTAATCAGTAGGAAAATTAATTTAAGAGAAATAACTTAGTACCTCCTGTATAAGCTTTTGTTACTGCATATGTTTTGCAATCCAGGGTAGGATTTATAAAACTTTCTGAAGTCCTCTGAGTAAGGTTCATCTGTAAATCCCTGTCTCCCTCTTCTCCATACATATATTTTATATTGCACAGAAAAGTAAAAATCCATTTTACAAAACAAGCATGCTAAACATTCAATATGGCTTCTGAATGATTTAAAGTATTTCCCTTTTGGCATCCTCATGCAGTATTTTAGAATAAATATGAATACAAAGTACGAGAAAGTTAAGAGTAAAAATAAAGCGAGCTAAAATGTTTATCAGAAACCAAATTTAAAAAAAGAGTTTATCAAAAGTAGTTGCTCAAAGGTCTAGCTGGTCTTTCAAGCATATTTATCGATACTATCTTAAAAATACAGGTGTCTACAAAATACTGCAACATAGACCACCTCTTCGATGTTCCACGCAATGACACGAAAGGTAAACAGGTTAACTGAGACTTGCTTAATGGCACTGGTAGTCCCATGTTTCTCTGGGAACAGAAGCTTTACTGGATTCATGCTCGTCAAATTCGGTAAACCATTTAGATTTCATCAGCTTTATTGGTTAAGCTCAAGCCCTACAATAGTTAATATATGAAACACAAAAATATTTATAAAAATAATAGATATATTGTATAGTTTTTTTAAAAAAATAAACCATGCAGCTTCTGTACAAAGTTAAAAAACTGTACAAATTGACTTTTCTGTTGTGTAAAATTCATGTACATGGAAGTCCTGTTACGAGGAGGAACAAGTTGTTTTTTGCTCAGCCATCAGATGCCATCTCGTAACTACTGTTCATTTCCATCATTCGTTTCTTTCAGTTGGCATTAGCTGGCCATTTAATTTCATCAGGAGTTTGACAACGAGTCCTGCCTATGTAAAGGGATGCAATTAAAATTCTATCAGCATTTCAGAACTATGACAATCAAGTACCTGACAAAAGCAATTCTCAGCTTTATCCAATCTCAAACTCCATTACTTTTGATCATAAAGTTACTGGCTCCAGCTCTCTGAATCTCATTATATTTGGAATTAGTCTAAGAGAATGAGAGATTGGGCGTATGCAAGAAACAGTTTCAATTAAACAAAAAGTTTATCCTAATGATTATAGATGCATTTTATTTATTTTGAATTCTGAAGGCTTCACATACTTCAGAAAACAAGCAAACATTCTGAAATATGAACATTTAAAAATAATTTTTGATTGGGCTTGGCTTAGGCTTCTTTTATACTGTGCAAGGGTGGTCAATCTCAAGAGAAAAGAGGCTTGTGTATCTAATTTAGGAAAAAATAACTGAACGTAAAGGATGCAAAACGATAGTGCTTACCTGTTTGGTATGCACAATAAAGCTCATTTTGTTTTCCAGACTGTGGATTTGAAAACACGTATCTCCATCTCCCAACTGCCACATAAAGCAACCGTACTTTAGGCTGAGGAGTAAAGCCTATGATCAAATGTAGGAAACTGTCACTCAGAAAATATCCTCCATACTTGCCAACTGAACTTCCCTTCATTCACACAGACAGGATACAAACTTAAACCACTACGTTCCACAACGCAGTTGTAGTTCATAAAATAGTAAAGTGAAAAAATACAGGACTTTGTTAGTGACTTATAAAGACCTTAAAATCTTGGAAAATTTTCAGTCAAGTTTAATCAAACAGTTAGATGTGAAATTACTCATAGTACAAAGATTTTAAGAGAAGAGAATTAAGTTTTATAGTTATCACTTGTAGTTCACTTAAGCTGACCTTTGTTTCCATGTTGAGGAGGTGCAGCCCTTTTACATTTACTCCTACATAGACTTTGATGACTTTATGGCTACTTGAACTTGCTTTGGTGAATATCTGTCCTGTGAAAAAAGCTGCTCCGTAAGTAGGAATTTCCCAGCAATTCTGCAAGAACATGCGCTGAAGGTGATGCATCTCCTTACTGACACCTTCACTGGTGCTGAGATTCTAAAAATAAAGAAACAATGGCAATCAACAAGTCCTTCCCAACAGCTGTGATTGTTTGAAGAAAATCCACTGTTCAGTGCAATCCATACTAAATGTGTATTTCCAAAGTGCCTTCCCATCAACCATCTTCCTACAGCTAAATTAAACCTTAGAGCCACGGAAAGACTCAAGTGCTAGAAGAGAGTGAGGCAAAACCCAGATATCCGTATGAGCCTTGGAAATCTGAGCACAGACACGCAACCTTTGAAGGGCCCCGCAACTTCGCCTCTCTCAGAAGTAATTGGGATTTGGGATCAGCAGCTATGCACCCATCTGCGTATGCATCACAATCCTTAAAACTAAGTGTTCTTCCTCTCCTTTAAGAGGTCCAATCCAGTGAGACATGGTAAGATGAGCAAGTACCTCCTTCAAAAAACATAGATTGTTTTTTCTTTTCTAAGCAAAAAAGAGGTGCAGATCTCTTTTCATTAGCAGAGCCTTCATTCAGAATGAGACAGGTTTCTGTTCCTTCCTGTTCATTAGAGTGCAGCAGTCAGAACAAACTATCACTGAAGAGCTCAAACCAGAATGGTAACAACCACTCTAACAAATAAAAAACTGGTTGGGCCATGGATCAGAAAGGCACAGACATGAGGGAGAACACAAATCTTCAATAGTTAGGGGGCCATGACTCTGGGTGTGGTACACAGGATCAGACTCTCTGGATCCACACCCTGCCTTACAGCTTACCTGAATTCCACACAGCCATTTCTAACATGTAAAATCTTCAGAACAGAAGACTGCAACTGCTTTCTCCTTCCCCCCATGCCCCACACCCCAAAATAATGTCCCAAAAGCAGAAGTCAACAAAGCTATGCTCATTCTTACATATAATTTGATGACAGAGTAGAGATGACTTTGCTGCACTATAGTCTTAGATAATCATCACCCCCTCCTTCATCTCTATTAGAAAGAATAGGAATGATCTGCTAATTTCTGGCAAAAAAAAGGTGTGGGTACCAAAAGAAAATTTATAACTGAGTAATCTCATCTCAAAAAGAGGGGTAAGATTTGAAGACATTCCCTACGTGCCTCTGCAGTGTTTTCTGGCAGCTACCTTTAGTGATGCACATCAGCTGGTACAGTTCTCTTTCTGACACACCTCACTTTTTCCACAACTACTTGTGAAGACCACAAATTTAATTTGATCTCATTTGGGACCAACAGCTTTCAGTTAGATGCATTTTTACACAAGCAGCCCAAGTGCAAAAACTTTGAAATTTTTGTCCAATTAACTGCTCTAAATAAAGGAGTTAATATGTGTGTGTGTGTGTGTGTGTGTGTGTGTGTGTGTGTGTGTGAGTGCATGTATATATCAGCAGCACTTCCAGATCCCTAAGGTACAAGTTACACTGACAAAAGGGACTTTGGGGATCTATTGCTACAAGCAGACATGGAAATTTAAATCAGAGTAGGTTTTTTTTTTTTTTACATGTGTGCTTGAACTGGAAGTATGCCCAATACACAGCTAATGCTGAAGGTAAGTGCAGATAACAAATATATTTATGTCTGACAAAGAGATCTGTAACTGTACAAGAAATTTATTCCAACAACCCATCCCAAAAATCCAGAACATACACATTTTTAGCTTTTAATAGTAGTATTTCTGTTCATTGATTGACAACCAAACAGTAAAAAATGTTTAAGAACAGGATTTACTACTACCTGCTTATTTATCCTACCTTGTATTCATGAAGTATCCTGTTTGTCCAATGAGGAGCTTTGCTTTTTAGTTTAGTTATTGGTACAATAGATTTAAGATTTTCTTCACTAAGAGAAAAACAAAGAGGAACAAAGTTTTTCTTCACTAAACAAAGTAAGAAAAAAGAACATTATCTGCCACAGTGTACCTTCAAGTTACATACTGAGCTAGACAGTCAGCTCCTACTGTATCTTTCCTCATCAGATGAGATGGTTTCCTAAGCTACAGTGCAATTCTCAGTTAATGAAGATCCAGCTTTACATTATACTCTCTGTGTCACACATCATGGACATGGCATGGAAAGGAAATGCCAGTAGAACACACAACTCATACTTGGTTAGAGAGCATTTTGGTGAATTTCAGGTTGGGAGCCAAAATTATATACAAAATGCCATTTACATCAGCATATCACATACTCTGGAAATATGACAGACTGTAGATACTCTTCCTTCCACTCCTTTAGTCAGCACTACCAAGGACTAAGCTCAATTAATTTCTACATTAAAGTTATATATTACATAACATGAAAAAGAAGCTACTTACATCAACTGCCTTTTTTAAAAAACCCAAAATGCAGGAAACAAAAAACACTCAAAGGAAGAATGCAAACCTTTACTAGTATGCTTTTATGTACAGTTAAGACAGTCTCAAGACCTAGTGATGTAACCTATTTAGATGTAATCTATTTAAACATAGCAGTATGTATGATCTGCCAAGCAAAAACCCTGCCCAGGACAGTGCATCAGATCTTTTAGGTCGAGGATACTCTCATACAAACAACAGCCTGGTTATATTTTTGGAATTACCAGTCTTTTAATGAACATTTATGTCAACTACAAAAAGAAAAACAGATTATGAAACTCTTCATCTATATGAAGAACTGTGGGAATATGGATGGAAGCATGTCCAAATGGCTTTTTATCTAGCCCAAACTATCTCTGCAGGTAGTCCTGTCTGTAGAGCCAAACACTTCCACTGAGCCAAATGAACTTGGAACCATAGTGGTGATATGGCTCAGTGTGGAGAGGAACACCACCCTGCAGCTGCTGGGAGTTAGCAGGGAGTAGTTTCTTACAAAACTCAGCTGCACTGAACTGCACACTCGTACAGGAGGGCAGTCCCACTTAAACCCCATTCTGCTTACGCTCCCTGCACCGGCTGTGTAACTGCAGGACAGCACGTGCAAAAATCCAGGACAAGGCAGCTCAGCTGGTGCTGTGAATAAGAGAAGATGAGAAGCAGAACAGCATTCCAGAACAGCACAGCTGCTGTTCCATGAATGAAGTGAGGTGGAAATGGCAGTGGGTGAAGGTGCACACAGTAGAGAACTGGAATCTTCATGGGCTCAGATACTGCTGTAGAAACGTATGTGGGAAGAACAAGCCACCCCAAAATAGCTCAGCTACTGTTGTGCTGGCATGCAGAGAGAAGGGGAGAGAAAAATACCATCTGGCTGAGCCCTACTGGTGCTATGGGTTTGACCAGTTTAGTACAGCATTCCTCCTACAAATGACAGAAGAGAATCAATATCGCTGCAAGGTCTGTCCAAAAACGGAAAGTCGATCCCAGACATTGGTCTAACTGCCACAGTAAGATGCTTCTTCAACATTGCTCAAAGCCTCAGTCCTGCAAGAACCCTCCAAACTAACACTATTGTTTATTTTGGTATTACTGTATCTCAGGACAGCTTTTACACACTACAGAACCTCCACCCCTCTGCTAGGACTGCGATAATTAATACATTTTCACACACAATGTCCAACTTCTATTAATGCTACAAGGGTTATGTGATTACTCTGAACTCTAGCTCAGTGATGAAGAAAACCAACAAATATATCATACCTAAAGTTTGAGGGTTCCATAGTATGTGCTACCTAAAAATACTTAATCTAACCCATAATTATAAGTTTTAAGCACGTACTTACTTTAGAAAGCCCTGTTTATGTTTCTTGCTCTCATAATTTCCATAGACTATTTGTAGAAGCAGACTTGCCAGTGTAATCAGCTTTGCATCAGGCGATGTATAAAAACCTTTCAGTAAATTATATCTGGCCTCATCAAAAAGTATAAGAATAGCCAATGGATCCTCAATCTGTTTAAAAGATTTAAATAATATGATTTCTTTGTTAAAAAGCAAAATAAGCTTAGAAACTATAAATACCATTTCTCACTGATTCAGAGGCAGAAGACAAAGGTGTGATCCTGACTGAAGTGTACATTTTAATGGTGCTTTGTGATAGAAGCATTGCTTTTCATTGACTTCAACACTTCACCAATCTAACACACAAATGAAAGGCAACTAGCACACTATGCCAAATCAAAAAGTCCACAGAAATACTAGTATCTGATTTTTTTCCCCCCCATGAATTCATTTTTGGTAATATGTTTGAATAATCCCATTGAAATCGACCAATTCAGTAACTGAAAAACAACAGCACAAGGAAGAAAATCAGGCAGGTTGTCTTTAGCTGTATGACAGACGGAGACTGACACATGGAGGCATTGGATAAACCCAAGTGAGAGGGTAAGAAAGAGAAAGAGAACAAAGAGAAGGCAGGGAGGCAAGAGAGAAGGAGGGAAGAATGTGAACACTCAAACCATTACAGAAAACGAGACGTCAGGTTCAAATAAGTTTGGAAATTACTATTCACTACACACAGTGAGTAGTCACTATACACAGTGAGTGTTGACAGTCAAAGGGTTCAGAGTCTGACTGTAATTTCAATAACTTCCAAGTGCTGACCTTTTTTTCTATTTCCAGTGGAAGTCTCACATCCCTTCTCAGGAAAAGCTGTGAAGTTTCCCTTTGAGGATCCAAGTTTGTCAGTTCAGTGAATATTTCAGGCCAGTCTCGAATATGCTGCAAAGGCTTGTGATATGGCTTCAGCTGGAGACCTGAAAAACAACAGGTTTGTTTCTAAATAAACAAGCAGAATAACCCAGGACATACACACGTACATATACATAAATGATTAAATGCTGCACCAAACCCAGAATATCTGAAATTGAGGACTCATTAACAAACATTTTCTCTATGTTGTCTAAACTGCTATATAGAAAAGGATTTGAAAGTATGGATTTATTGACAAAACTCTTAGCATCAATTCGGTAAATGCAATAGTGTTGAAACTCCATTATTTTCAGTTTTACAGAGGTGAAGTGCTATTTAAAAATTTAATGGAGTACCAAGACTGACTTTAAAAACACAATAATAAAACATGAGGCACTTTTGTCTCTGTTATTATGGCAAAAATACAAAGTCTAATAATCTTATTTATGACAGAAAAATAAAGAGATAATTTATCTTATAAATTAATTTGCCCTTTTTGTATATATATATATATATATAAACCATAAACTTTTCAGAACAGACATTCTTCTTTTTCATCTGTAAAATGTCTCGATTCTTAGCAGGCTAAAGTCAATCAATGTTTCATGTTCTCCTGTGTATATGAGAGCTGAGAAATTAATACAGAGCTTACAACTACCATCCTACTATGTACTAGAGTCTGTTCCTTTGGACTCCTCACTCACCCTGCCTGTCCTTGGATTATCACTTGGCTTGCCCTAGGAGTGAGGTTCTAGAAGGCTCTATCTGCCTCATCCTCACTGCTCAGGCTTTCACACTGTGGCATTTCACATTATATGAAAATCTTAAATGGATATATTATAGCGCAACATCTTTCACTGAGAACAATCTGTTCATTTAACTTAGCCATCTTACATTCAAACACAGAAAAGCATCATCTGCCCTGCAAGAAAGAAACCTACAGTCCTTCAGCTGTCCACAAACTGCAACATACTTTATAATGAAACTTGTCCATTAGTTGTTTGAAGCCATAAATCAGGAGCTCATTTTCAAATCCAGGCTAAATATCTAGAGAATTACTTGCTTTTACACAAACAATGTATCAGTGAGCTCTTCCCCCCAAATGCAAGGGTAATACCTCAATGATTCTACAAAAACATTACATCCATATTTAGAAAAGGCAAAAGCAGCAAGACTTTAACCCTTAAACACTTCCTTTTCTTCACATTAACATCTATGTTTAGCTGAGGGTTACAGTACTCATGTGGCAGAAAGCAAAGTAAGGCAAATGGTATGACACTAGAAGAAAAAGATTGAAGAAAAATAAAGAAAATATTTCCTGCAATAGTTAAAGCTACATTTAAAAATAAAAAAAACTAAAACAAAAAACCACAAACAAGTAACAATACATACCACTGTGGTGGAGCACTGACAACAGTAATTAAAATCTTAAATGCAATGCTTCTGTGTTAATGACACTGTCAACACAGTATCCTACCAGACCTGAACTGAGCTTTGTAATCCCCAATG
Source organism: Bombycilla garrulus (assembly GCA_013400315.1). Taxonomy (NCBI): domain Eukaryota; kingdom Metazoa; phylum Chordata; class Aves; order Passeriformes; family Bombycillidae; genus Bombycilla; species Bombycilla garrulus. The sequence goes on from VXBU01008178.1 coordinate 118,719, forward strand.
TGTCCCACAGCTATCATGTTGCAGCAGTACTATTGACCAAATTATCTAATAATACCCAACCACACTCGTTGACTCTTTTGGGCTTCTATTTATCTTTTGCTATATATCTCAATAAAAACTATAATATCTCTTTGATTCAAGATCAGAAATACCAAAAAATACCACAAATATAAACATGACATTTTACATCAGAATTCTCTTCCATCAAATATATTTGAAAACTTGTTTATCAAAAATTATTTTGGAGCAAAACAAGAAAAAATAATATGATTAAATGACCTAATAAAAATATTATTCATCTTACTTTAATTAGTAGTTTTTAAAAGACTAGACATTGGTAAAAACAACTACATGCATCCAAATTCAGATACTCTGGGAAGAAAAATATGGATTAAACCAGGATAAGCTACTAGTAAGGCCTATAACAGGGAGGGTGCCCTGTAAGAGAAAGGCAATCTGAAACAGCCTCATCTTCCTGGATGAAATACATTACAGGTGCTAGAGTGATACAGTCAGACCTATTGAGAGTACCCAAAGTAAAAGCCAAAACATAGAAGCTCTCCACAGCTCTGAAAGAAGTTTGGAGACATCAGGCTGTAAATCGTGTCGAAGAGCATGTCTCCTACTCTCCTATGACAGCATTACTTTTTCCTAAAGGCAAACAGAAATAAACTACGGTAAACTCTCAAGTATAACCATTGTCCTTTTTACTTACTGAGGTTCTCAGAACAGATCCAGATAGTGAAGTACTGCTGAGTTTCTTGAGACAGGCGCATGCCCTCCATTATTTGCTGGACAGTTGTGTTGTTCCCGTGTTTCAGCTCAACAGAGCGATACGACCCATCCATACGATAAATCCGTGCCTTTTCATACTACATAAAAACGGGAACATAATAAACTAACAATTTGTTCAAATCCTTTCTGTTGGTGGTTCTAGAGAGGAAAGTAGTTTTACATGTATCAGTAACATCGATAATGTTGGGAAAAAGAACACTGCAGAACTCCTACATATTTATTATTTACCCAAATTGCTTGTTTCATGTCCTGTGCAAGTTCTTATATTGTGCTTTTTACAACAGTAATTCCAATAAAGATCTTGCTGGTATTTTGAGGACTTCTGTTGAACTCAAAGGCAAACAGTTATTTAAAAGTTCCCTAAGGGATGTGGGCTCAGCTGCCTATGTCTATATCCAAAAATGTTCACTTTGCTATTACTGGCATGTTATGAATTCCCCTCCACGCACCATAGATTTCACTGAATTGCATGTAAGCCCACAGTATGCCTCCTGAAAAACATGCATAAACATAAATCAGGTGCTTAAAGCATATATATACAAGTTATATATCAATGAAATGTCTTGAGTTTTTTTTCTGCAAAAGGTTAGATGTTTCAGCTGCTTGAATAAAAGCATTTCAGAAATTTGTTATTTCCTGTCCTCAAATCAACTAAGTCATCAAAACTTTTGGAAAAAAAAGATGGACAGCTTGGAAAGTGACAACTGATTGAAAATGAGGTTGAAAAGGAAAACATCTGTCTATTTTTTGCTGCAGTAGTCACTGTCATTCCTACTGTAGTAGTTTATAGGGGGAGTTTATATGTTGTATTAATTAAATAGTAATAAGTGACAACATAGCATCACACATTGCACTCTGAAATCTACTTAAAACGCGTCCATTAGTCTTTAGAGTCATTAGACACACACACTTTCACATGATCTACTGCCCAATAAAATACTTAAAATAAAGGTCAGTTCCTTCCTTAATTATTTTGGAAGATCATTCATGCAGAGTGAAATGAAGATAATTTAAAATATCTTGAAAAATTGACAGGTTTCATACCACTTACTTACAGGGATATAAGTTGCATCTTAAGTTAAAAAAAAAAAAAATAAAAATAAACAAGTGGCTTTATATCATTTGGCTAATTTTAAATGTACTTCATGATAAGAGCAACTGCATTGTAAATTTTGTTTCCTATCCTGGCTAAATCTCCACTGGCTGCCAAGGAAGCCTACACTGACTAACTGATGAAAAAAGCCTGTTTCATAGAAGCCTACATTTAGCCAGCTGAATGCTTCTGTTTATCAACATATAAGATAAGAATGCATAAGGAAATCTGATGATTGCAAGATCAAAAACAGACATAAAATCAGTAGCTAATGTGATGCTCCCACAAATAAACTGGAGCATCATGTTTAAATGTCTTACATGTATTTCTTGAGCCATGAAACAGAACAGACATATTTAAAGAGACAAAATGTCAGTTTGCCAATATTTGCACTAACAATTTCAATGTGCTGCACATTTCCAGTAACAGCCAGAAGTGACTACAAGATTAGGTGTAAATTAAATATAAACTTCAAACTATTTAAAAAATAAACTCATACAGGTTTATTTACGGCTTCCTTCAGTAGTTTTGCAGCTTCTTCCCACTCATTTTGTTTGTTCTCTTCACAGACTTCCAGTGGAGATCTTCCTTGTTGATCAGTAATGTGCTACAACAAACAGAAACACTGATTCTACATTGATTTCACTGGAGACAGGTAAATATTTACACATTTTTGAGAAAATTATAATCCTTGATACCAGAGTTCAAACACATAATTAATACACAATGGGAAAAGTAAAGATAATGAAAAATATTTAACCATTTTTTAGTGATTGCTTAACAAGATCATTGTGTTTATACATTGTGATCTGGACACCAAAATATTCTTCATACACAAGCTAGAAACTGTTGCTAAAACTGCTATTGCTATACCGAAACAGAACTTACTCTGTCAATTTCTGGATGATTTAGTAGAATTTGTACTATTTCCGCATGCCCACCTCCAGCAGCAAAATGAAGAGGAGAGCTAAGCTGACCATTCAAAAGATTTGGATTGCATTTCCCTTTCTCCAACAGCATTCGAGTGGCTTCAACTTTTCCATACCTGCAGACATATTTAAATCAAAACAGACACAGCAAATCATTTTTAATGATTCTTTTTTAATGACAATAATTTTTTTCAGATGGTCCTAATTATGATAAAGTGGGTTTTTTCCACACTGAAGGGTTTTTAGCTTTCAAATTACACCAGATACAATGGAACACAATTAAGTTTGGAGAAACTAGTATCAGTTCTACACCACTTTGGTAATCACTGGTCTAGTAACCACTGATTGTATTCATTACAGACAAACTGAACCTTGCTTTAAGCTAGCTAAGTTTGGGTAGTTGCAACAATTCAGTCATGGCAGAACAGAGTCCAGCTTTGTCTGGAAAAAAAAAAAAATCAGTGTGAGAATCAGAGTTCAGCTTCTGACTGTCATACAGATGGATCCTGAGGATTCTTGACCCCCATGCTTATAACTGGTCACTCTTGCATATACTTCATGTATTAAGTATTTACAAAACAAACTTTCAGACAAACACTAAAAAGCAAGTAAGACTGTGGTCTTTTTATAACCAAGTTTAATGTTCATGTTATTCCTATCATCAGACATACTGACCATTATATATACAAAAGACTAACTTCCATAAAGATAAAACAAAATCATTTTTATGACTGAGGAAAGCTTTCAGGCACTTAGAGATTAAATCACAGAGTTATAGTCAGACATGCTGACCTCTGTAAATCACCTAGTCCAGCTTCCCACTCAAAGCATGACCAGCACCAAAACATGCTCAGCTCAGTTACTGCTGTGCTGTAAAGCTGCTCACAGGCTTAAGCCAACACAGACTGTGAAAGTTACCATGCCAAAGTAAACCCAGTGCTTCCAGCACGAATTAAAATAGACAGTCAGGAGAGATACAAGAGGAAATAAGTAAATGATGACATGATCTCCACAACCGATTTCCCCAAAAAACATTCAAATGAAAATTATCTCAAAGCCTGAAGAAGTGTTTCTCTTCAGAAGATTAACACTAACATATATTATAATCAAATAAAAAGTCTAGTGGATTTTTTATTTCTTCTTTTGGAGGCTTGATAGATTACATAAATGATTGGGCTAAAGAATCATGAAAGCTAGAATGCACTTGACTGGCAAAGCTATCCTTGACTTACCAGCATGCATAATGGATTGGTGCCCAGTGGTCACTATCCAATTGATTAACAGAAAATTTCTTCTCCAGAAGGTGGCTTAGTAAATCAGAGTCGCCTTCACAAGCACTACGGTGAAGAGGGAAATCATCTACCCACTGGTGTTCCCTATGATTTAAAAGGGCAAACAGGAAAAACACCATTTAGAAATATTACAATTGTTAAGAACATAAACTTTTTAAAAATTACTAACATAGCACTAACCACAGATCTACATGAAGAATAAAAGAGAAATCCATGCAGCTAAAATGTGCCAGCATTCATACAAATAGGTTTTTTGTCATGCAGAAATCAAGCCTCAGCTGTATTTATTAGAGTAAGAAGTGCTTCTCTAATGTTTATAATTTATACCTTTCTTGATGCATCCTTTAACTGTTGTGTTTCAATACTTAGAGATTTCAAATAGAATTGCATTTAAAATATGCATTTATACAGTGAAGCCTAAAGTAATAGGAATCTCATTTTAAGTCTACCAACCAAGTGCTACTGAAATAAAACAAAATTTCCATTAATGAAAAAGAAATGTAACATAATACTTGTCTTCTGTGACACTGCTCATGCTACGTCGCCACTTTTCTCTTTTAGGAATTTGAATCTTTGAATAGTCTGGGGCTCCAAGGCCAAAGTATGGATTTATTACCACCTTGTCAACCTGTGAAGACACAATTTAAACACAACTGAAAAAATATCTTATGGAGATTTGGCTACACAATCCCCCATTCTGGTCAGGTGTTCTCTTGAAACCAAAGTTATGATAGTAACATTTTATAATGAAAGATGATCAAATATGAGGATTTGAAAAACTAGTGCACACTAACTGCTAAATAAACAACTCTGATGTGAGCACACACTCAAATAAATGAATGAACTCTAAAATGAAATTGTACGCATGTTTCACAAATACAAAATGAAAATATAGTTCTTACCCTATTGGTATACTGAAGGTCAGATCCAAACAAAGGATTATAGATACACATATCTGCTTTCTCCAATGCCAGCATTTTACTCTTTATTTCCAGGGCAGTATAACCCATGTGCAATGAGCTCTCTGTTTGACCAGGTTCTATAGCATAGGCAGGGTTTATTACATTTGTTTTAATTCTCTCAAGTGGAGATGGTCTGAATAAAGCTGGGATGGAGTGAGACTGGGTGTGCCGTTCATCCAACCACCTGCATGAGAGAATGGGCAAGTAATTAATTATCAGGTGGAAAACGATCATTTAAGTCATGCTGTCCATTATTTTGTTTGATTAGGGATTGTATATACGATAATCACACATTTGAATTAAAAAAAATTAATTATAACGTGCACAGGCAATTTTATATGACTAAATGTCTCCCTGAATGTGAAATTTGTTAACCACATTCAGTTAAACAGTTGTATTTGCTCAATTCTGTGTGGATGCAAACCTCTCAAAGAGAAGGAAATTACATACTAAGATTAACACTAGTTATAACCACAAAACTTAACCACACCAACATGTCACCATTTCATTTACTTCCAGTTTATTAACATTACTACTCTGAACAAATTTTGAAACTTAAAGCAGTTTTTTTAAGGGTGAGTTCCAATATCTGTAGTGACTCAAGCTTTACAACTCACGTGTTTCATTAGGGAAAGACAGGAAAAGGCAACAAACCAGAAGGTCCAGTTTCCAAACTGCTAAGTCTCTTTCACATAGGCTACCACCTGCTTTTTTATAAAGCTCTGCTGAAGTTTATTCTCTTCTCAGTGCACTCCTACTGACAGTATTAAAGAGCTTTAGAGCTCTCCTATTCTGTGCTACCGGGGCAAGTCAGTACTGTATATCTGCCGCATTTTTCCCTACCACATACCCAATATAACACAGGGCTCAGGACAAGTTGTTCATCTCAAGTTTTGGATAAATATATTTCTACTGAATTGATAAATTGCTTTAGTGTTATGTTAAGTGGTGCATTAAAGGTCTAAAGCCAAGTTTGTATTTAGGGTTCTGCACATGCTTTCTCACAAGCTTAAGGTAAAAATCTGCTCTGCTGGAATACAATAAATTCTGTTTAGTGATTGAGCCTGGAAACATAGAAGAAAGAGAAGTAAGTACATGCTTTGGACATCCACTGACAGACCACTTGGATCTTGTCTGTCCCAGAATCACAGGTAAGGATGACAGAAGGTAACCTGCAGTTCAGTGCATATGCTTAGGCCTATTAAGTCCTAGATCCAAGCTATAATGTCCTGCAAAAACAGCATTCTCTTCACTTACTCATGGTCCTGGCAGAAAGAACAGTAAAACTGTAGTCATTGTGCTATAAACATCATCTAAGGCATTTTCAGGCATTTTCTCTAAATATTTGGTAGACAAGTTAGTTATGGCAGTTTGAGTCTTTGAGAAGTATTGTTTCAGATTACGTACATAGAGAATAAAAAAATATAAACTATTTTCTGTTATACCTCCAAAGCTTCTTGTGAGGCTTGGAACACTTCTAAACAGAACTTAGAGCCTGAAGGCATTCAGCAAGCAGCAAATAAATTTAACTGGTATGATAGTATATAGGGAAATACTGCAACTCTACTAATAAACTGTAAAATTCCTACACATAGAACCTTTTAGGTAATAGCCTGTACCATGATTTTTTATATTAGCCAAAGGTTTCAGCTAACTTTATTACTGCAAGTCAGCTCATACATAAGTGTGTCTGGTACTTCTTGGTTAAGAGTACATTAAAAACCAAACGAAAAACCCAAACCAAAACAACAAAAAACCTGTTTGTGTATTCAAATCTCACATGACTATAAATCTGGCTAAGCAACTAATCACCTTTCTGAAAGTTAATTCCCTTCTGCAAATAAATTTGTGTGTCTGGGGAAGATGCACTCCCTTTCTACAGGGAGATTTAATTCAAACGCAAATCTTAATGGTATGCAATTACAGGATATTTTTACTACACTCTGGCAAATGCTTTTACTCAAATGACAATTATGTCCTTTATAGAGGATTAAACATTATGATTTTACAAAACATTCACTGTGAGCATGAACTTCAAACAGCTACTTGATTTAGATAAACATACCATTCTTGAGTTTGCAAAAAGACTTTTAGAAATATGTTGTCAAGGTTTCCATTTCTGATAAATGTGAAGAAAATACCATGATGATTTCCTTTTTAACCACAAGAATGCTATAAACACAATGTTGTTACATTGACATATCTTTTGAAAGTATATATATATATTTTGATATAAAATATCGAACTTTTAATTTTAATGTATTTTTACTGATGGTATCTCTTACTTATCCAAGGCAATTAACATTTTTGCAGTAAGCGTGGCAAAGTGTGTGCTGGATTCACTGCAGACTCTCATGATGTCTTGTAAACAGTAGAACACAGGGCATCCGGGACTGTATGTATATTTTGTATTATCTAAAAAAGAAACATACTATGAAGACACATCAGTGAGAAGAATCTCATTTTCCCTTCTGCATAATTTTTAGTTACAAATCCCTAATTAAGACTATATTCTAACTTTAGACTAGAGTGACTTAATTTTCTCAAATAATAACTGAGAGCAATTACATACAATCCTTACATATCCATTCACAACCCAACAATTTAGCCTTAAAACCCCTACATATTCTGTCACCATTTCATGACTGTGATCAGGTTCATTTGAGGAATAAATGTTAAATATATCCTGTTACCCAGAAAAAAAAAATGAAGATGACTCAGGACTAGAGGGGTATGTACTGGTACTGGTAACTCCACAATGGTATCTATTTGATAAGTTTTATGAAATCTTATAAATAAGGCAAAAATGAAGAAGTTTCCCCAAAAGCACACAGACATTTAACTTCAACATTTTAAGAAATACTTTCCTGACAAGTAATTTACTTAGCTTTCAAAAGAATTTATTTACTGTTTAGAGACTTGCTAAGCATTCTTCTGAGTAAAGAACACTGCACTGAGTAGGTTGTCTCAGAGTTGCATTTAGCAAATTCTACAAAAGCTAAGGCCCGGTGTTTTGAAATATAACCAAGTGCCCAGAAGTGTGCTATTGTTACAAAAACAAAGGCAATACATTAAACCAAAGTGTTCTTCCTTGATTTTAAGTAACTTCTTCAAAGTTTAAAATATTCAGGGAGTTTTGCACTTGCCTGCAAATTTTAATGTTTATATACAGAAAAAGCCATATATCATATTAAAATACATCATATAAATATACCACATATTATATGTACAATTGTAGTCATACATCAGTGAGATAGATATATATAATGTAAATATATCATATAAAAAAATAAACCCTCAAGTGAACTTTGCTAAAATGGGTGCAGCTTCACAAATCATGTTCAATGTTACCTTTCACAACAGTTGGAACAATGTAGAGAGATGCCTCCTGGCCTGCCCTCTCTCCATCTAGAGGAAACTTCTTCATCAACACCACACGCTTTCCTAGCACATTATTTAAAAACAAAAAGCAGACAAACCACAAAACAATTAATTAATCATCAAAACAAAAAAACAAATCTAGAGTTGGTTATCTGAAAACCTTCCAAACTCAATCTTCCTACTTTCTATGAAGAAAAAATTATGATTATGAGCTATAATCTAAAGAAAGTGAAGAAAATATTAATACATATGAAAAACTAAAGAACATAAATATGTATTTACCCATTAACATGAAAAAAATATATTACTGTAGCCCTTTTCAGCTTTTCCAACCTCAGCTGCGTATCTTAGCAGTATACAAATGAAGCTGGGCATAATTAATGCTTGGGCCATCTGAGTGAGTCAAATTAAAACTCTCCAAACTATGCAAGAAACAGTTTTTGCTTTTAGAAGGCATTCCTGTATGTGTATTAATTCTATTATTCTGTGTCTGCTGCATAACAAGGTCTGCTACATCTAGTCAGCTGCAGTTATTGCCACCCGTAACATTTTATCACGTAAACAACAACAAGGAACAGAAGTCCTTTAGTCATTATACTTTATACCAACCTGGAAATGCAATAGACTAGCTAAAACGAATTTGTCAGCACAAGTGTGAGGTTCTTTGCTAGATCAGCTATGTAACAAGAAGGAAAAAAATGTACTCATCAAATACCATCTATGAGCAATACAGTAATGTTAAAAATATTTTCATATAGATACTGTCTTCTAAACAACTGACTTTATAATCCATCAGTCCTCTAGCCCAAGTCAAGTATTAGCTGAAGTTATAGATACAAAAGCGACACTGATCTGGTTTACTGGAAGTTTAGCTATAAATCTAAATTTGAGGTGAACAAGCAGCACAAAGATTTGTTTATTATCAGTCTTTTAGTAAGTGTTTTATAGAGTTGGAAAGTAAAGAGAAACAAAGGTAAATGAAAGGTTTTAGCTGTATAGTTGGCTTAGGTTTTTGGTTTTTTTGATGAACCTCAAAATGTATCTTTTTTATATGAATTTCATGCTTTTGCACAACCTTGCCATGCCAATTTAAAAAACATTTTTATAGTGCTATCAATAGTATATTAGATTAAAATGGTTTTACCTTTAATACCCTGATTGGCTGGTGAAATTGGTTTGGTGGTTTCTAATACATAATCCAAGATGCTCTGGGTTATCTCAGTGCCTCCCTGAAGTTTAGTTTCCAGCAAAACTTTCTTTCTTTTTTTCTTTTGGCCTTCAATGGGAACTTCAAGCAGCAAAATCTTTCAAACAATAATGAAACCAAAGTTTAAGCATAGCTGAAAGAAGCACAGAACTTTAAAAATTAGAATTATTATTAATATTAGTATGCGACTATAAAAGTTGTAACAAAATTCAAGAAGTGTTGAGGAACAGAATACTGAAATCAGAATGACCTTTGCAGCAGACTAAAGAGTAAAAGACAAGGTTACATTCTCTTCTGCATATCATTACATATTTACTATACTATTTAAAAAGCCAAACAACCCATATATAAAGAGAAGAAATCGCTTTACTTCATAGGATTTAGCTCGATATTCCCGAGAATTGAGGCTAGCAGTATTTTTTGGACGAATCACAGCAACATATGCATCTCCAGTGTTTTCTGGGTTTCCCATTTCTCCTTCTTTCTTTATCACTGGAAATAATGAATAAACAGGAAGAAAAGGTTCAGCTGAAAAACACATCCAACAGCACACTAAAATTCAGGATGTAGTGCTCATATCCACTGATGCTTTGCATTATTCATTTATTGTTCTTTAGCTGGAGAAATGCCAACGGCTGATACAATCCTACTTCCTTTTCATGAAAGGGAAAAATAGACTGTCATATAGATTTGATACAAATAAGCTTGTCCTCTAACCCATCTTTATCTTTAAAATAAAAGCAATGTGATTTTTTTTCCCACTTTGTAACTATCTTCCCCATTTTGCAAACCTGACAAAAGGCCAAAGAAATTTTGAACTCTGGGAAAGATATGAAATTGAAAAGAAAGCCATTTCAAAGTGACAAGCACTGTAATTTATAAATCGTGCTGTAACAAGCACTTCTATGAGTTCCACATGGATTTCAAGAAAATACCTGGTTTTCATCTCCCTCTCACAAAGTGGAACACAGTCTTCCCTACAGCCAAGTAAAAAAGCTGATAAAAACAAACTATAATATGGATTCATTTACTTAGTTTTATTTCAGTGGGTCTGCAAACTGGTGCACAATTCATTCAAACAGAGCTTCTAAAAGGAATGTACCTTTAGTTTCTGAAAAAAGTTAATAGAAGCATTTAGATGTAAGAAAAAGCTTTGCTTACCCTTCTGTTAAACCAAGGTGCCAATTCCTAAAATCACAAAATTTTATGGAAATTATATGGAAAACCTCCTAAAGCTAAAACACATATCAGCTTCCAGAAAGAAGGTTATGTGTGACCATTTCCAGCTTCCAGCTGATCATTTTCTTCATCTGCAAATGAACACACTTTCACTCCAGAGCATCAGTTAGCACATGCTTTTTGCAGATTAATTCCTCCACATATTTTAAAAGTTAGTGTTTCTAGCTTCTCCACCTCTTCTAGAAGAAGCAGAGGTCTTCAGATTCCTATGCCCTTTTCCTGGGCTCAAGACTACCTGAAAAGATATCAAAAAAACCTTATCATAAATAACAGCATGGATATTTTCACTATCAGTTAAGATCAATACATTAGTTTGAGGATTTAATGATAGTATGTGAACAGTGTAATATCTGAAGAGAGACAGCTAATGATTTGCATTACAGTAGCATCTAAAAACACTAAAAAAGCAACATGCTGACTTACAAGATACTTTAGGATATTTAAAATTTTAAAAGGAAAAATAAACAACCATCCCTTATGCACAGCTGGGAAGGGCCTGCTCCTTGGGTTTCCTTACATGTGCTTGGATACATAGGTTTGGGTCACAGGCTTGTGTGGAGGGAACTTGCACTGGTACGGCCGGGTCACCTGGATGACAGGTGAATAAGCAGCGAGTGAACTCCCTCTGCTACTGCTCTGCACTAAATACAGTGCAGAATGAGCACGTCTGTGAAACCGACAGCGCTTAATCTTGCAATACGACTCCAGAAAACAAAAAGTGAGAACGAAGAAGGGTGGGGCTGCAAGGATGCGACAATAAACACAACCAGCTTCAGAAGACACCACCACGAACTGTTTCTGACCAAACCCAGGTTCTAACAAAGCGGGCCCATTCCAGGGGCTGCCGGTCTAAGGCACACGCCTCACCCAGGCTTCTCCCAGCACCGCCGACACTTCCCGCCTCCCACAGGACCCGCCAGGACGAGGCGGAGGGCGGCTCCCGCCGGGGCTCCCGGCCGCGCCGCCCCGCCGACAAGGAGGGCGGCCGGGAGCATCGGAAGCCCCGCCGCGCTGCCTCGCCTCGCCTCGGCACGGCACGGCCGGGGGACGACGGGCGGGAGGCGGCCCCACACCCCGGCATCTCCCGCCCCGCACTGTCCGGCCGGGAAACGCCCCTGAACTTCCCCGGCCGCGCTCAGGAGCCGCCGGGCACCGGCCCCCGAGGGGTGCTCGGCTGAATCCCCGCGGGGCTGGAGCAGCTCCC
>VXBU01008178.1:130873-156422 GCA_013400315.1 Bombycilla garrulus
AGCGAGCTGGGGCTGCGGCTGGGCCGGGAGCAGGAGGCGCGGCTGGCGGGCGGGGAGGCGCTGAGGCGGAGCAGCCGCCAGGGCCCGCGGAGCGCCGCCGGCAGCAGCTGTCAGGGCCGCCGCCGAACAAAGGGGTAGCGAGCCGACGGCAGCCGCAGCGCCGTGCCCGCGCCGGGGCCCCTGCGGGCTGAGTGACAGCCCCGGCTGCCCGTGAGGCTCCCGTGGAGCGGGCACTCCAGAGGGCGCCGTACCCGGAGTGGAGCGGGAGAGAGGAGCGGCCGCTGGGCACATGGAAGCTCTGAGTGGCAGGCGCGGAGGCGCCGAGAAGGGCCGGGGAGAGCCCCTGTGAGCAGCCGGTGAGTGCTCGCTGCTCTGGGCGAGGTTCGGGCGGGGGCTGCGGGAGGGCACGACGAGCGGAGCCCGGCCGCGGGTGAAGCCTGGAGGCTCCGCACATCGGGGCGTCGGCAGCGCCGCGCATCGCGGGGGGGGCCGGGCCGGGAGGCGGCTCCGGGGGCGCCTCGGTGCCGTGGGCAGGCGAGGGGAGCGGAAAGGGGGAGGCGGGAACAGCCGGAGTGCGGAGGTGAACAAGCGGCAGGTTACTGAGGTTAGTGCAGCAGGGGGCTGTGGGGACAGGGGATGGCGGAAGCCGCGGGCCGCCGGACCGGGGGATAAGGGGGGAGAGACGTCGCTCCGGGCCGGCTCTCGGCCGGCCGAGGGCTCGCCCGGGAGCTGGCCGGGTGCGGGAGGATCGGCGGCAGCTGCCCCGGGGCGGCCAGGACCGTGGTAAAGTTTGCAGCTGCCCAATGGTCTGGCTTCAGCCAGGTTCCGCCGCTGGGCTCATGCCCGCCTTGTTCGTAGCCGGGAAATCCTGCCTGGAAGGCAGAAGGGAAGAAGTGTGACTGGCCGGAGTGGGAGCGTGTGCTGCGGGGCGAGTTGTGACAGTGGCCTGGCTTCCTGGCTCTATAATGCCGTCAGAGCAGCTCTTGAATGAATTTAAACGCTCGCGATCTCGGTGGTGTGGGTCTGTTTTGGTTTGGTGAGGTTTTTTTTTCCTCAGTATATTCCTTTATACGGTAGCAGTTTTATGTAAGTAGCAGTATCCCTCTCCCAGGCATGTCTAAGCACATACTGGAAGTTGGGCAACTTTTAAAAATTGGTCTTAATAATTCATGACTACTCAGTCGATCTCTCTTATTTACAGTTCAAATATTATGCAGAGGATATACAGAATCACGGAAACCTTCTCGGCAGAGCAAAGCACTAATACTACAGCTTCAATTGTTTGCATGGATCCCTCCATTATGACTAACCTTGATTGCACCTTCTTTGAGTGCATTTCTGTGCTTACCAGCTCCAGAAATGGAGTTTTAGTTGTAGACATAACATCAATAATGTGCTGTAATTTAAGTCCATTCACTAAAGAGAGAGAGATGGCTTTTGAGAGGATTTTGGCTGTAGAGGTTAGCAATGAGAAGAGACTGTGTCTTCCTTACATATAAGGCTGTTTTATCCTTACTTTCATCTTTTTGATTTTCAGTATGAAGTATGCTGGATTAATTTCTCTTCGATCTCTTTTGCATGCAGAGGAAAATTACTCTTCTTCTGTGGGGGTGGAAAAAAGGCTTTAGTCATTAGGAAAGTGACAACATTTTTCAACTATTTAGAACATGTGACTTGTTTCATTAAGGTATCTGCACCAAAATAAATTGGTAGAATTTATAGCAACTTTTTTTCCCCTTTTTTTGTGGATGTGGAAAGAGTAAATAGTTGTATTTACAAATCACAGAAGAGGCTTCTGCAAACTTTAATTCCAGGCTTTTCTGTTATCCTATACTCAGGCAATTCCTTCTTCAACAAATTTTACTTCAGTACTTAATCAAAAGAATAATATATTTTAATAACACAATCTATTATACCTGAATTGCGGTATTACTACAAGTTTACTAAAAAGCTAAACAATGTTGGTGGTGCTCTGTATTCATGTATAGATGCATCAGCAGAGTATTATGAATGAAAATTAATTTTTAAAGAAAAAAAAACAATTACAACAGTGGCACTATAATAATATCAATAGCTAAAACCCTAATGTTAGGCAAGTAAGTTTCATGCGGTCTCTTTTATTTTCACTTGTGCCATACACATCTAGATAGGACATATCTACGTATGTAAGTGCGTGATTAGGCTTATTGCACAAAACATGGAATTTCCTGGACTTAGTTACAAATTGCATGTGAGTTTAAATGTATCTCTTATGTGTTCCTACCTGGCCTACACACTTCAGAAAATTAAAGAAAACTAAGCATGTAAATACAAAAAGGAGTGCCTTCTAAAGCTGACAGATTTTGTCTAATGGAACAACTATAAAAATGGTTTTAGAAAATGTCGTGATGTCGTTGTTCACTATATGAAACATTGTTAATGCTATGGTTGATGTATTCTGTCCTGAGCAGTTTATCACTCCTGGTCTGTGACATCTTTGCTGTGATTGCTTATCACTATGTTTCTTTTTGTTTTAGTAGTAGAGCTTTGTTTATTAACCATTAACTAGTTTGGCTAGCAAGTTTTGTGATGTTTTGGATTTTTGTTTGTTTTGGTGTTTTTAAGATTTTTTGTTTTGTTTTGTGTATTGGAGGGTTTCCTTTTTTGTTTGTTTTTTTAATTTGTTTGAAGGGTTGTTTGTTTTTGTGGGGTTTTTTTTGTTGGATTTATTTTTGCTGTTCAGGTGTCGTGTAGTTACTGTCGCCTAAGTAGTTCATTAACTTCTCCTTGGAATCTGATAACTAGATGTTGCTGTCTGCAGTTGTCACTGTTGAAGTTTTGTCAGCTTTGCTAAGGTGACTCATGCCAGTAAGAAGGAAAATTGAGAAGCTGTAGGTTACCGATATGTGTGCTGAACCAGTTATGTTTCTAATCATATTACTGTGTTTGCATAATTGGTAATGACACATAGCAAAAAGAGATCTGTTTTGCTTGAAGAGCAGCCCTCTAGAAATTCTGAAGTGTTCAAAATGACATGGAAAATTCTGTTTTCAACATCATTATCATCAGGCAAGACTTTTACTGCTTTTGCTTGCTCCTCCCAAAACACATACCACATAGTTTTCCATGGAGCATTATAGAAATCACTTATGTGTAAATTCTAGGGGGAAAGATTATTTCATGGAAGATTGTGTTTCACACTGAAAGCTCAAGCCAGAGACGTCTACCTGAAGTTTAACAAGTGCTGTTTTTCTTCATGACTGCTAAATGTCTTCCAGGGTTACTGGAAACTCTAGATGAGTGACAGTGGAAGGTCAAGTGCAAAGTCCTCACCTGGGTCAGGGCAACTCCTGGTACTAATACAGGCAGGGGGGTGAAGGGATTGAGAGCAGCCCTGCTGGGTATTTTTGGATGAAAAACTGAACATAAGCTGGCAGTCTGCGCTTGCAGCCCAGAAAGCCAATTGTGTGTATCCTGGGCTGCATCAAAAGCAGCATGGCCAGCAGGGTGAGGGAGGGGATTCTGCTCCTCTGCTCTGCCCTGGTGAGAGAGACCCCATGTGGGATGCTGCATCCAGCTCTGGGGCCCCTCAAACAGCAGAGACATGAACCTCTTGGGGTGGGCCTGCAGGAGGGACAAAAACATGGAGCAGCTCTGCTGTGAAGAGAGGCCAGGAGAGTTGGGGTTGCTAACCCTGGAGAAGAGAAGGCTCTGAGGAGGTGCTGTTGCAATCTTTCAGTATGTAAAGGGAGCCCACAAGGAAGACATTTACTAGGGCCCGTTTTGACAGGACAAGGAACAAGAGTTTTTAACTGTTTCAGATAAGGCAAACACATCTTTTGACCTAAAACTTACTTGTAGTACTGCTAATGTTCTTGAATTTTCTTTAAGAGGTTTTGTTGAAGTTGCTCAAGAGAGATTTT
Organism: Bombycilla garrulus; assembly: GCA_013400315.1. Classification (NCBI taxonomy): domain Eukaryota; kingdom Metazoa; phylum Chordata; class Aves; order Passeriformes; family Bombycillidae; genus Bombycilla; species Bombycilla garrulus. The sequence goes on from VXBU01008178.1 coordinate 134,776, forward strand.
CATTTGGTGGTTTCCTTAGTTTGTATTGTAAAGGGGTAAATTCTGAACTCTGCCTGTTGGAGGATAATTGCAGCTAAAATATGGGAAGACATTGTAAATGGATTACTGGAAGGAAATAAGAGGGTCTCTGCTGATTGCTTGGGGTAGTCCCTAGCTCAGGTAGCCTTATGGAGCAGCTGTGTTTCAGTGTTGCAAAGAAAAGTTACTCTTTTAACTTTTCTTATTTAAGTCTGTACTGAGGAGGAAGATGAGGGCACAAAATAAATCCTTAAAAGCGAGGTTTATATTTGTGCATGAACTTACACCTAGGAATCAATGTTTGCACACAACCTTCAGTATAGTAATATTATTCTTTGACAATAACTTAGTGTAGTTTATATATTGCATAGTGACAACTGAGGCACTATGTTGTTAATTCTGTATAAAATAGTTTTTATGTGCAAACTTCTATGTTGGAGAAAATTTCATTAATTTCCTTGGGGATTTTCCCTACTTAAAGCAGTTTCCCAGTGGCTTATGATTACCATTTTGACAAACCTGAAGAACTTGCAGTAGACATGATGTGGAAGACTCCCTATGCTCTCTCTGCCCAGCTGAGTGCAGTGAATTTAAGGGATAAGGGGCGATGGTGACATGTTCCTGCCCAGTGCAGCAGAGATGTCTCTTCTGTTACTGCCTTAGCTTTCCAAATGCCCTTACATAATAGGAGCATCTGCTCGTGATACCAAACAGTAACAAGGATAATGGTTTGTCTAGCTTGGTGCTGCCAAGGTTAAGTTGATCTATACCCTGCATCAAATCTGCTCCCACAGAGCAAAAAGGATGGATCACTGTCACAGGAGACTCCCTTCTGAAGGGAACAGAAGGCTCAAAGAGAACTACCTGTTTTTTGGGGAAGTTTCTTGCTTCCCTGAGGCCTGGGTTAAAGATGTGGAGAGAAAGTTTCCTATCCTGGTATGGGCCTCAGATTAATATCCAGTATTGATTTATTTATTTTTTCTTTTCAGGTAGGCAGGAGTGAAGTTGCAACAAGAAGTATGAGGGCAAAGAAGAGAAACTTCAGGGCCTTGGTTAAGGAATCAGAAGCACAAGTAGTGTGCTTCTCTATCCTTCCAGTTGCAGAGAATGATGAGGAAGCAGTCCATTCCTGGCTCCAAGCCTAGTGTGACTGGCAGAATTTTGGGGGGTTTAATCAGGGGTTGGTTTACGTGACACCAGGCCTTCTGGCGACAGACAGTGTACACCTATCTCAAAGGGAGAAAAAGATCTTTGCACAGGAGTTAGAAAGGCTCATTAGAAAAGCTTTAAACTAGACTTGAAGGGGGAAACTGATAAAACCAGGCTCAGTAGAAGTAAGCCTGGGGGCAGCACACCCGTCTTTGAGGCATGTGTACTAGTGATGTCCTTTGATCTTCCATTTCAGTGAAGACAGGGGATGAAGATCCATGTGGCAGCAAAGGCCAGTGGTTATTCATGTGTTAGAAACCACAGAAGCATCTGAGATTGGTCATACAGGAATTAGGACTTCTTCCCCAGAAAAGGTGGAGGTATAAATAGTCTGACTGAAGTGCTTCTGCTCCAGTGCACGCAGTGCAGGCAACAAACAGGAGGAGTTGGAAGCCATTGTGCAGCAGGAAAAATATGGTATAATTGCCATTACAGAAACACGGTCATTGTGTGATGACTCACAACTGGAGGGCTGCAGTGGATGGCTGTAAACTCTTTAGAAGGGATAGGCAAGGAAGGAGAGGCAGTGGAATAGCCCTGTGTTTTTAGGGAGTGCTTGGATTGCCTAGAGCTTAATTATGGTGCCAATAGGGTTATTTATGGATGAGAATCAGGGGTAAGGCCAACAGTGCAGATATCCTGGTTGGGAGTGTCTTAGATCTAGCCAGCTTGCAGAAGCAGACAAAATATTCTCTGAACAGCTGTGAAAACTTTTAAAATCACTAGCCCTTGTTCTCCTGGAGAACTTCAACTCACCAGATGTCTGCTGGAAATACAATGCAGTGGAGAGGAAACAGTTCCTGGAGTGTCTGGAAAAGAACTTCCTGACACAGTTGGCGAGTAAGCCAGCTAGGGAAGGTGCCCTGCTGGATTATAGTTCACAAATGGAGAAGCACTTGTGGATGATGCCATGATGGGAGGCTGTCTTGGGCACAGTGATTGTGAAACTACAGTTTTCAATTCTTGGAGAAGTAAGGAGGGAGTCAGCAGAGCTGTTACCTTGGACTCCTGGAGGGCAGACTGCATATTGAAGAGACTGGTTGAAAAACTTCTGGGAGGCATTCCTAAAAGGGAGAGAAGACCAGGAAGGATAGACATTTTTGAAGAAGGGAGTCCTAGAGGTGCAGAAGCAGGCTGTCCCCATGTGCCTAAAGAAGAGCTGCTGGGGAAGAAATCCTGATTGAATAGAGTGTTCTGGTTTGAAATCAGGAAAAATAGGAGAGTCTGTGGCCTCTGGAAGAAGGGGCCAGCAACTCAGGAGGGCTACAAGGATATAGTGAGGTTATCCAGGGAGAAAATTAAAAGGGCCAATTAGAACTTAATCTGGCTACTGCTGTAAAAGTTGATAAAAAGTGTTTCTATTAATATACCAGTAACAGAAGGAAAGCCTAGGAGAATCCTCATCCTTTATTGGATGAGAGGGCAAACAAAGTGACAAAAGATGAGGAAAGAGGCTGAAGTACTTAATGCCTTCTTTTCCTCAGTTATTAATGCATGACCAGCTGTCCTCTGGGTACACAGCCCCCTAAGCTGGAATAAAGAGATGAGGAGCAGAATGAAGGCCTTGTAATCCAAAGGGAAAGGGTCAGAGACCTTCTACGCCACTGACACACTCACCAGTCTATGAGGCTGGGTGGGATCCACCCAGGGGTACTGATGGCATTGGCATAAGTGCTGACTGAGCCATTTTCTATCATTTACCAGCAGTCCTGGTTAGTGGTAGAGGTCCCAGGTGACGAGAGGTTAGCAAATGTGGCACTCATGTACAAGAAGGGTTAGAAGGAGGATCTGGGGAACTACAGGCCTGTCAGTCTGACCTCAGGGCCAGGGAATGTCATGAAGCAGACCATCTTGAGAGCCATCCCATGGCACATACAGGACAGCCAGGGGATCAGGCCCAGCCAGCATGGGTTTGTGAAAGCCAGGTCCTGCTAGCTGATCTTCTAGGACAGAGTGACCTGCTTAGTGGGTGAGCAAAAGACTGCAGAAGTTGTCTACCTAGATGTCAGTAAAGCTTTTGACACCATTTCTCACAGCATTCTCCTGGAGAAACTGTTTCCACTGGCATACTCTTCTCTGGGGAAAAAAAAAAAGAAGTCTGGATGGATGTTCAGGCTCACAGGGTGATGGTGAACAGAGTTACATCCAGTTGATGGCTGGTCACTGGTGCTCCCCAAGGCTCAGTATTGCGGCCTGTCCTGTTGAATATCTTCATTGATGATCTGGAAGAGGGGATCCAGCTCCCCCTCAGTCAGTTTGCAGATGACACCAAGCTGTGTGGGAGTGTTGATCTGCTGGAGGGTAGGGATGCTCTGCAGAGGGATCTGGACAGGCTGGATCCATGGGTTGAGGCCAGTGGTATGGTATGAAATGCAACAAGGCCGAGTGCTGGATCCTGCCCTTGGGTCACAACAGCCCTATGGACCACTGCAGGCTCAGGATGAGTGGCTGGAAAGCTGCCTGCCAGAAAAGAACCTCGGGTTTTGGTTGACATAATGTCAGCTAGGGATAGCCTGTGATATAACTTAGTGGAAAAGTGATAAAAGTAATTGTGTCTAATTGTGAAAATTCTTACACAGTTTAATTTTGTGGTAAGAGTCTTAATTAAAATAATGACTTTTGTGAAATGTCCTATAGGGATGTTTGTAATCTCTCACTTCTCCCCCTCCCATACCTACCTTCCTTGAGGAAAAATGTAGTTCTGGAGGTTTCAAAGCTTTTTAGGGGGAAATACACTTAACATATATAATGCTATTTATAAATGTTCTAATGGCATATTTCTTGACTGGTTTTTGTAGTCTCTGATCAACTGGGATTAAATGGACATAAGTTGGAAACTGATTCTCTGCCACAAGTACTTAACCTGATGATTGCTTTTCTTGGAATTTAGCATAGATGTTAATTAGATTTTTCTAGTTTATAATTCTGCTTTTTAAACGAGCCCTGCTTGTTCTTATAGCAGGTACTTGAAGAGATGGTAGGAACATTTTGTACTGTTTGTGTCCTGATTTTGGCCTTGGCTGTAAATTACTACAAATGAAATAACTTAGAGGAGAAAATTTTATTTGATATATTTATTAGTTTGAGTCCACTTCAGATTTCTGCTTCAGGGAAGTTCCATAGATGTTAATTGGGATAAACAGTGCCCCCCTGCCCTTTTATTTCAAATTGATTTCTAAAAGACATTTTTGATGGCAAAGTTACAAATGGTATATTTTTATCAAAAATGTTGTGTAGAAGCTCAAAGCTGACAGTATTAAAAAATAATAGTATTTTCTTAATATGCTCAGATGAAGCACTGATGATGATGATTGAAATGCTTCCTGTTATGAGCCAGCCTTTGGTGAAATAGCTGAAAAACTGTGAGAAAAGGTTGTGATACATACTTGTCAATGTTTGTGCAAATAAAATACATCAAATACTGGTTCTATTAAAATTTATTGTGGAGTTGAGGATAGGAATTTTAGGACAGTTCTCCTAAACTCTTCTCTCTACTAAGGGTTTGACTGTTACTGTACTGCTGTGATACACAATTATGTGTTTCTCTTTGTATTTCCATTAGTTACTATGTGTGTAAGTTGTGCAAGGCTGGATGCACACATCAGGACTCATTTTTGACAGTAGCAACCTGTAAATGCTGTTGCAATAGAATTTTCCCCATAAGTATTTTTTTCTTGTTAAGAAAATAAATTATTGTTTCTTATTTCTTATCTCTGTAAATTACTTGCAGAATTGTCACTTTTTAGCATTTTTTATTTTTTAATCCAGGTGGCTCTGTTATCTTCTAGATCTCTAAGCAGCTGAGGGACAAGCGAATATATTATCTCCGGTTATCTTTACTATGTTGAAAGACTGCAGACAGACATGTAGAAATGTTCTGGCAGAGTAGCACCCAGAAAATTTCTTGTTAATCTCTTGAATGAAAAATGGTGAATTTCATCAATGTTGTGAAGAAACTGCAGAAACGTGTACCTACTAAACTATGAAGACCGAAGTTCCAGCTGTACTAATAATGCAGGTTATACATTTTAACATTCAAAGAACTTCATTGACTGATGAGGTTATCTATATACCCATGGATTGAGGATTTTAATATTTTAAAGCTCAAAGCTTGAGACCCAGCTCTATAGCAGACTTCATGATAGCAGAACACAATTCTTCAGCAATGATCTGGCACATTTATTCTGTAGAAATACATCTGCTGCTGAATGGTACTAGCAATTAATCTAAACATTGTGAGTTAAATATTCTAAGACAAAGCATTTGTTCTGTATGAAAAAAATTATGGTACTTGCATTCTCTGAAAGTTTGTAAATGGAAGTATACAGCCTGCAGTACTGAGACATTACTGAGAGCTCTGTAGCTTATTGCAGTGTAAATATACAATGGCTCTTAATTTAGGCCCTTTTCCCAGACTTCTTGAGAGTCACTGACACAGATACTTTGTGTATTTAGTTTTCCAAATTTAGAAGGATGTGTTAGAGAGAAATCTTTCATTGGAGCTACTTCAGTGAGTCACCGAGTGCAAACTGCCCATTAAAAAAAATACTGAAGAGACTTTATTTGGTGACTTACTTGTGTGTTGAAGTACAAGTTCTTTGTAACATCCCATTTACCAACCTGTTAATTAGTTAAAATTAAACTGCATGGAAGTCCTTTATCCTTTTCAGGACGTGATAATTAGTATTCAGTAAAATTAAATAGTGCAGCTTTGCATTTATAGTCTTAATTAACTACCTGGATGAGGTGGTGGAATGCACTGTCAGCAAGCTTGTTGATGACACCAGGTTGTGTGGGCTGGAGGGCAGGGCTGCTCCTCTGAGAGACCTTGACAGGCTGGAGAAATGGGCTGACCAGAACCTCGTGGTTGGTGTTCAGCAGAATGTGAACACAGGAACAGAATAACTCTACACAGAAGTACAGGCTGGTAACCCATGGCTGGAGAGCAGCATCACAGCAAATGACGTTGCTTTGCTGCTGGACACCGAGCTGAATGTGAGTCAGCACGGTACCTTTGAGCAAGAATGAAGCCAGTCACTGAGAGTGAGTATTTCTGTCAGCTTGACATTTGTGTGATGGCATCAAAAATACTGCTTAGTTTTGTGCTTCTTGGTGTAGGAGAGGAGCTGACGTTCTGAAGCAGGCCTAGAGGAAGACTGTCAGGATAATTAGGGTACAGAAGCACATAATGGAAAAAGAGAAGCTGGAAGAGCTGGGTGTCCTCTGTTCAAAGAAGACTAGGATGGTGGATCTTGTTTTCAGTTAATGGGAGGGTACAGAAAAGACAGAACCAGACTCTTCTTGGAGGAGCTGGGTGATCAGGATGGAGACAACAGAAAAAGTTCAAGCAAGGGATGTTTCAATTAGACATTAGGAAAAATTATCATCGTTGGGGTGGTCCAGTGTTGGGATAAGTAGCCTGAAGAGGCTGTGGCATCTCCATACTTGGAGATACTCTGAACATAATTGAGAATGGTACTGAGCAGCCTTTGAAGCTCTGAAGACTGTCTTGAGTAAAGGATAGAAGCTGCTGACCTCCAGAGGTTCCTTCTAGTGTAAATAAGTGCTTGCTCCATATCTCATGGTTGCACAACTGTTTTCTCTCTCCTCTGCATACAACTGGTTGTGACCCACCTGATGTGTTTGGCCCAGAGGGCTGTGGAGTTCTGTAGAAAAGAAGAATATTGTTGTCTTGAATAAACTGTGCTATATGGCTCAAACCCTGTTTTTTAACCTGACTTCTGCGTAGTCAAAGATTTTAAGTAATCGGTTTAATGCTTTGAATTTTCATGTGTCTGTCATGAAATAGACTAATCCTTAATGAGATTTTTTTCCAGAGTGTTGTATGTTAAGGGTTCTCTTCTGTAATATGGCTTACTATTAGTAGAAGTAGACCAATTGCTTGTGCATTCTTTCAGGCAATGAAATAAATTCATAATTGTAATACTGGCTTATTCTGGTTTTTATTTGTTTGTTGAGGTTGGGTATTTTTGTGTGGTTGGTTTGTTTGGGTTTTTCCCCCCCAGAATTCATAAATTCAGATTTTCTCAATAAGCAAGCTGTATGAAGTTTATAATTACTTACTTAAAAAAGGAATACAAAGTTAAATTCATTTGTCTGGAATAGGAGTTAGACAGGCAGCGTGTTCTAGAATAAATTACTTTGTTGTAATCTTTAATTAAGATGAGATTATTTGGATTATTTAATCTTTGTTACTCTGGATGTATTTGCAATGTAAAGTGTGCAAACCTTAATAAAGCTGTCACATAATTTTACTGTAAATGTGATGTAAGTTGCCTCTTGATTTGGTCTTTACTTCATGGAAAAATACTTTTTTAGTTTATTCAGCAATCCTGTTTATTTTTTTGCTGCATGTATATATAAGTAAGAAATCAGTATGGAGAATGAGAGTTTTAAAATAGGTACTTAAGATGATTGGTTAACTTTTTTATCCCCCCCCCCCTTTCTTTTAGCTATTTGTATAGCTTTCTGCTATACAAATAGATGATGAATATAATGAGTCAAGTTTCTCTTTAATTAGTCCCAAGCCTGAAAAGTATAGTGAATTAATTCAGTTTTGTTAGGTTGTGGTATTAGTGAATAGTTACTGATAATTATGTCCTTCATTATTTTGGAAATATACAAAGGTTCTCAATTTTAGAATCTACTCATGAGTCCAAAGGGAGAAATCCTAAACCCCAAAATCATGTGGTTTTTGGGAATAACTTCTGTATGAATTATGCAGTCTGTAGGAAAATCAAACAGTATTTTCTGTAAGTCTTCAGCATGTTTTAGCTTCTTCAAAGGAATGATGACATTCAGATCAAAGCAGACTGGGTTGCTGCTAAATGGAGGTGTTCAAAAAAGTTTTTTTGAAACATAAAACCTCAGTATGAACTTTGAACAGAAAAATATTCTTGAAGCAGTCTACCCATGGCTTACTGTGAAACTAAATCCTTTCACATTCCTAAAAGCCAGACAGTCCACCCTAATCATGCCTTATTTTAGCTATTGTATACTTTATTTTCCCCAGTACTGCCTGAGCCTGCTTACTGTAACTCTGTTTGATGATTCCTGTTCTCAGTCTAAACTGCCCACCCAGCTGCTGTATCCAAACAGCTGAGGGCACACAAGAAATGTTCTGATGCAGTAATTGTATGTTGTGGCCCCAGTTGCCTACAGCTGAGGGATAACAAATCACTTTTATTTAAATGTGCTACATTCTATGAAATTAAAGTGGCTTTAAAATCTGTCCACACAGTGTTGAAGATATGAGAGCAGTATTCTGTTTTCAAAATGAATTCAATGAGATATGAGGCTGCAAAATGCCAAGTTTTGGGCTTTTTAAAATACAGTTTGCCATTCTAATTGATTAGGAAATAAGATTTCAGTGTTGCTCAGACACTTGATTACATCCTGAAAAAATGAGCAAGCTTTTGCATGGGTGGGTTATGTGCCTTTTAGAGTAGGTGGTTCCATCATCCCTATTTCCTGGAACATTCCAGCCTCATGCCTTTCTGTTGCAACACAATAGGTTTTCATGCAAACCACGGTTTGAAAAGGGAGTCTCTTGTATTTATTTCCTCTCTTTATAAAGGTACATTTTGATTACTGTATATTCTTAGTCATGGCTAGTTTTGAACCTTTTAGATGTTTGTTTCAGAGATACTTCTTGCTTTATAGCAAATAGTCTTCCATTTCTCTCATTTCTTGTCTATTGCTTTTTTTGCCTTCTGTATTTTCTAGAGAGTAGTTTAGTGCAATTGGAACATCCTTCTTACTGTGCAGGATGCTGTATGAGTACATAGAGTGATACGAGGGTATATTTCTGTTTGTGCCTGCTGAAATTTTCAGAAGACCTTAAGACTTAAGTCCTCTAATGAATATCTCAACCCTTTTGATATTGTTTCTTTATATCTAGCAGCAATTGAAAATCAAATCCACGGATTGTTTTCCAGCAAGTTTTGAATCTATTATGAAATACGGTGCAGCAATGTTAGTGTTACAGGGGGGAAGGAAGGTATTGTTGTTAAACATCTCTCTTTCCCAAAGTGTGGGTGGAGAGGGACTACATTAGATATATTTCTCACCTCTCCCCAGTTCAAGACTGTGTTTGTTCAAAAAGCTTTGTGCCAGTTCAGCAGACTTTGTTCTCACTGGAGTCCTGCTGGGTCCCTGCAGCTACACTAAACCTTTTTCAGCAATTACTGCTTTGCTGCTTTTTTATTGTCAGGGTAGGAGAGCTTGAATTTTTCCCTCTAGTAAATGCAAGCTCACCTTTGTCCTTTCACTGCCCGTTTGAGAGGGATTTTAGTTGTCTTTCCACACGGGTTTTGCTTGCCCGGTGTCAGACACCTGAATAGCACCAGCCGCTGCTATTAACAATCACGTGGGGTTTTGCTTCGTGAAATAAAAACTGGACTCAGACAGGGGTACCTGTTTTGCTGACATTTCTGTCAAGGGCTGAGGTGAAGTTGCATTATTAGTTATTTACTGTGAGTTTGCATCCTGATATGATTTGATACTCCTCTGTACACTGCCCAATATGGATTATAGCAAGCTTAGGTGCAGTTGGCAGCTGCCGGTGCTGCGTTTGGTACTGTGATGCCTGCTCTGTGTTTGCAGTCTCCCACTCCATCCAGCAACATCTTCTAGTGCATGTTTCATCCACTATTCCTTTCTGAGTGTATGGCCACTGTCAAGAGTAATAGCTGATAAAATAATGCTGGACTACAAAAGAAATTTCATGAAAACTGTTTTGACTTATCTAATGCAGTGATACTGCCTTGCCTCTCGCACCCAACCAACTGTGGGCTTTGCACAGTTCGCACATTTGTGATGTTTCTGCTTCTGTCTGCACTTCAGTATGAATAAACACTGTTTTGAAAGTATTTCCACTCCATACAGTATGCACTGGTACAAATAATCCTGCCTCCCTGTCACTGCTGCCATGCTCTGGCTGTTTGGACGATCAGCATCCAGGAAGAAAACCGAGAAGACGGAACTGATCTAAGTTAGATCTGTTCTGCTTCTCTGTACTGTCACCAAAATAAACCAGCAAGGGAAATTGTGGAAATATGGATGAACAGAGGGAGTGGATCAGAAACAAAACGGGTGCTATCAGCTCTGCTGTCAATTAAAACCACTTTAGAAACTACAGTGTAAGTTTCTCAAGCAACATTCGTGTCATAAAAAGATACTGGAGGCAGATTTCCAGCTTGCTGTGTGCATGCTTCATAGTAACTATAAAAATTACTTTATAAATTCTCAAGCTTTCAGGGAAGTCTAACAGAGGTCTCACACTGATCTGGGCAGGGAAGTAGGCCCTAGGGAGAAAGAATAAGAAGTATAGGGAGAAAAGAAATTCACTTTTTTGTGGCTTTTTTCTGGCAGAGAGTGGGGGTAGGGAATGTTCTCTCGTGCTGCCTTTTACTTTACAAGCAGGAGGAGCTATTCTTAAATAAGTGCTGGCATGTTACATTGTCACTAGAGCAGGTTTTTTGTGAGGTGAACACCAAGCGAGTCCTGAGCATCACAACCCTGCAAGCTGCTGAGACTGACACAGCTGGTTCCCCCAGCCTTTGTCTTGTCTGCCGCTGCTTGACTTTGCTCCCACAGATCACTGTATCTGCCAGTGGGATCTTTCTTTTAACAAACTCTATTCTTGGACCTTACCCCAGTGGATTTCTGTCTAATTTTCAGCCAGCCAAATGTAAGTTTGCAAGTACCTAGTAAATGCTGGATTGATGATTGAACTTTTCCTAGGCATAGGTCAGGCTGGGTAAGAACTGCTTTATGAGTCACGGTAGAGGAGGCTGAGTGGGCTTGTCAAGCTGAAAGAGAGACATGGTGGCTTCACGGACAGCAGTAAACCTGCTCTTCTACATCAGCAGGCTGGATCCCATAGTGTCAAGTGGCCGTGCACCACCTTGGGCTGGATATCTGCTGTAAGTGCTTTGCAGCCGGGTTTGGTAGACTTTAAAGTCTTCTCTTACGTGAGGAGGCATGCCTAGCTGTGGAGGCAGCAGGAAGGGAAGGCGTGTCCCAGTCCCAGCAGCACCACCCCTGCAGGGAAAGCCCATGTGCAGATGTCCTCTGTGACTTTGTGAGTGGCATTCGGAAAGAGCACTGGCTGAGAACCTCCTGTGCAGCGTCCCTGACACCTCCCGCATCACGAGGGTGACCTGGATCTCTCTGTTCTGCAGGACCTCCCTGTCTAATGTAGCAGCAAATTAGGGACTCAGAGGTCCTAAAAATCACCTTACCTAGCCAGAAGTACCGGATGCACAAGTGAGGTAGCTGTGCTTCAGCACTGTCAGTCATTCTTTTCTTACGTCTCTGGGACCTCTGTGAAGCAGATGTGGAGGGAACAGAGGCAGCAATGAACATAAACTGTGTGAACTCCACGTTATGTATTTTGATAGCAGATGATGGTGTGAGCAAGCAGTATTAGAAACAAAGGCAGTATAAGTCTAGTGAATGCTGCTTTTCAGAATGCTTGCTTGCCGGCACAGTAACCATCTGTAAAAAAAAGGTAAGGCAGCAGTTTTCCGTAAAACAACAGAAACATCCTACCAAAATCTGGGCGGTACACGAGGGTCAATGGGTGGACAAGGCATCAGAGGATCCTGGGTGCTGGATACCAAGCCAAAGCCTTTTGCTTAGGAGGCTAATATGACCATTCGCAATCTGAGATTGAACAGGCTTAAATCTGGTACATCAGGTGATCTGGTTCTGTGACAGTCCAGCAAAACTGTTGATTACCATCTAAATCTTTTTATAATGATTCCCTTCTTTTAGACTGCAGTGTTCTGGTTCAAAGTATAAAAAGTAAAATATTTTCTGGCTGTGTGAATAGCGTTGAATGCTTAAATCTGATTCTGAATAGAGAAAATTTCTTCATATTGGGAAAACTGGTGAAATTTTTCAGGTATGCTTCAGCTATGCAAAGCTTTTCTGTGAGGTGTCTCCTTGTTCTTCCCCAAGAAACATGAAGTGAAGAACAGTAAAGAGAGTGACAAGCTTTACAGGCTACAGGAGAACGTGGGAACAAGAAAATTGGTGGAAGAGAGGCAATTTTGGGAGGAAGTTTCCTTTTGTTTGTTGTTGCAATGACATAGAGAGGAGTAAAAAAGAAGCAAGGTCTTCATATGTGATGAGGAAGCATATGTGATACTTTGAACATTGCCAGAGTAAGAGAAAAGACTCACAAAACTGCTTATGCTTTCCTCTCTCCTTCATAGCATCTAGCTGTAGTCATTCCTTGATAATTAATTCAGCATTTCTCAGAGAAAGAGGTCTTTCATGAGAAAATGGAGAGGGAAGTCTAAAATAATTCAGCATTCTCAAATGACAGAATATCACTAATCTATCTCAATGTAAAAAATATTTTGGATGTGCTTTGGAGGTTTCCTGCATACTAGCTGAATCTAGCAAGGTAAAAGGAGATTGGCAGACACTATCCCTGTATCGAGTATCGTTTGCCAAAGTACGTGGTGACGAGAGCCAGGGTCTGATTTTGTAGGTCTAATCTCAGAACTGACAATCTGTTGAATCTTGTGGAGAAGCTGTGAAAATTCTGTTTCAGGTTATTTTGTCAGTGCAAATATGATTTTCTTTAGAACTCTTTGTTAATTAAAACTGTGCAATCCCCCCCTGCATTTTTTCATATTTAACCTTAGGAACTTAAGAACTCTCTCCTGAGAACTAACTTTTTGACTGATTACTGGAGATGGTTAACATGATGCAATTTTTGAAAGATTCCAAGACAGGTTTGTTGGACAGCAGATGCCTTAAGCAAGATGCTGTTCCTGGAATATTAGTGGAAATTATGTAATATGATGTAATAATTATCAGACATGTCAATAAATGTGATGTCCTGAGGATCAGTCAATGTAATAGCATAATGGAAAGTCTGATCTCACAAACTTATTTAAATTCTTTGAAGAAGTTGGCAAAATACATTTGTTATAATCTGGTTGAATTTTCAAGTGGCGTATTCCATGATCCCTTACTTAAAAGACTTAAAGAATCCACACAGCTTTGGGAAGGAGTGAGGGTCCAGTGCATGCAGAAATCCCTGGTTTAAAGATGGTTGTGGATGGAAATAGAGACAGTTTTCACAGTGATCGAAGGTTACTGATAGAGCCCCAGACAGATCACTGCTAGGACCTCTGCTGTTGAATGTGAGGATAAATAATGTAGAAAATATGGTAGTTAGTGGTACTACAAACGGTGCCCACTGCAAAAGGATTTTATGAGACACGATGGTGGATGTAAAATTCAATGTAGCTAAAGCTGAAAGATTCACCATGGTGGGGGGGAAAACAAGGGTCCTAAATTTATATAGAATGTTGTTCTCCTAATTATTACAGTTCATAAACAAGATCTCAAGGTTATATTAAAAACTCTGAAGAAAATTAGCTTTGTCCTTAGTATCACTCCAAAAAGTAAATGAAGTGTCAAAATAGAGGTGATACTGCCATAATGTGAATCCGTTCATTTTGTATGTCCTAAATTAAAAAGGATATTTGAAGTAGATCAGAAAAAGCAGAAATAATCCTAAAAATAGCACAGAACCCACTTCTTCAGAATTAGGGCTAATCAATCTGGAAAAGAGCAAAAGATTGGTATGATATAAGGGTGACCACCCATAGAAGGTGATGTGATAGAAATCTCTAAAATCAAAAATGGAATGGAGAGAGAAAATCTGAAAAGTTTCTTTGCTGTCTGCCTCTCAGTTCTTGTAGACAGTTAAAATGAAATTTAACAAATTGCCAGTTGAAACAAGATATTTCTTCACAATGAATAATTAAGCTGTGAAATTTCAGGATGCTCTGTCTGTTAAAATTTTCCACAGATTTGGGGAGGTTTTGAAGAACATCGGGGAAGAAAAATGCAATACAGGTTATTAATATAAATCTAGCATATTTCCTCAAAAATTCATCACATGGTAAATCGCTGGAGACTGGGAGAATGTTGTATAGAAGTGTCCATCTGTTCTTGCCCAGTTTTTGTACTTTTCATTGGTATGCTCTGCTATTAACTCTGGACAAGGAGTGAGATGAGAAGACAAGGAATTATCTGATCCATCATTATGTTTATAATACTTGAAAACAAAATGGGAAATAAAAATGCATATATTGATAACAACAGACTTTTAGAAGAACTGTAGTTATATATTGTCTGTTTGATTTTTTTTATTTGTGAAGCCTAAAACAATTGGAAATTTGGCTGCAAACCAGATATGGAGCTGTTTCATGAAAGCGCACAGTAAATTGTATTCATTATTAAAATGCTGACATATAACTAGTAGAAGTGGTAAATGAGATAATTAGATTGTCTAGTTATTATTAATAACATTAGAGTATGTATATAAGGAAAATAATTTTCATCTTGCCTTAGCTAATGTCTTGAAACAGAATTGCTGTTAGGGATCAAATTCTTTCAATGTAGAAATAAACTAGTTTTTTCCCCATTTAGAGTCTTAGATATTTATTCGTAAGCAAAATTCAGATTTCTTTTTGAGAATTAACACTTTTTTTTACAAGTCAGTCTGAAATAACTTCCAAAACAGCAGAGGATTCTTACCAGTCTTTTTCAGACCTAATTTTTAATTTATGCTACAATCCTTCTAAATGTACCGATCTGAAAAAAAATCCTGTAGGTTTTGCTTTTTTTTAGTTTTTTAAAGGCTTGTTTCATATTTTTGCAATTCCTCTCTTTAAGTTGTGCGATGGAGCTATAAAAGGTTAAAGGCTGTTGTAGAAGCAAGGTAATTTTGCAGATTTCCAAACTGAAAATAAATTGAACCCAGAATCTCAAGAACACATTGTCTCCAAGAATCTATTACAATTTTTTAAGTATTGGACACTGTGAATGTGAATAGTAAAAAGAGTAAATATAAGTGTTGAATGAAGAATTCTGATTTCAGGACAAGATCACTCACTAAGTTGCTGGACTAAGGAAATTTCTTCCCTTAGCAGATTATTCATTGTCTAATTAATGTCTTTTTACAGCTCTTTCTGTAATAAATAGGACTTCCTGCTGTTGGGAAATATAATGGATTCTACCAATTTCTAAGCTTGCAGTCAAGGAGAACATTTTGTAGCATGCAGAAGAAGCTAAATAAAACAGGAATGCTACTCCTGCAGGTCTTTACTCATTTTGGTGTTTCCATAGAATTACTCTGGTGAGGATATCTGAGATTCTGTCAGAAGTTCAGCACCATCCTGATCCTTTCTAATTAATTAAATCTCAATTTTCCCAAGTGCAGGGATAGGAGCCCTTACTGCCATGAAGGATTCTTTATTTCTCAGTACCTAAAAATTTGCTCTCTTTCTTCTCTGGACTGTTCCACAAATCTGGGCACTAGTTTTCATCTAGAATCTGCTTGTCTACATCTTTATCTTTTGCTGTATCAAGTAACCATTTACCTAGGTCAGACGTTGCTTTGACATAATAGTTTCGGATCATCAAGTTTGGCTGAGATTATATCTTGCCTCAGATACCTTTGAACAGCCTTGTCTGCCTTCCTTTAGCTTTTAGCATAACCACAGGATGATATCCAAGGAGATGTCTGGATCTGGTTTAATACACTCTTTTGAAAATTGCTGTTAAAGTTGAAAATCATTAAAATACTTTGAAGGATGAATAATTTGATTATATAGGCTGATTATGTGAAGTGTGATGGTAGGCTGTGTTCTAAACCAGTAAAACAAAACCATTCCTAACTTTCTAGAACTGTATTGCAATAATTTAAGATGAAAATTTATTGCAAACTGGTTAGCCTTAGTCAGTACAAATGCCACTGAATTTGTTGAAGCACAGATGCTCTTTTATTGTTATGACACATTTCTGCAGGAACAGAGAGTTTTTTGTTTTCAGGCATAATAAGAAATTGAAACAGTGGATGCAATAGTGAAATGGTCCAGCAGACCCAAGATGTAAGAATCTGGTGACCTGGATGTTGTGGTTCAGAATATAAAGAATGGGGTTTATGTCAAAGTTTTGCTATTTAAGAAAGACCATAAGAGATAAATATAACAAGACTTCTATAAGAATGATTAAAAAAAAAAAATTACGTCTGTGATTCTGTAGTATTCTTTGGGCATGTGAGCTGAAGTTTATGCGAGGCAGGAGTAAGTGGAAAGCTCCCCGGGTGATGCTCCCAAACTTCTCAGCAATATTAACTGTGAAAAGAACAGAGAAAAAGTAAAATTAAAAATTCTTTTATTTCTATCATAGAACATCTGCTTTCTTTGTTTACAGCTTAGATTTTAATATAAATACTAATTTTAAAGCACATTAAAACGTTTGTTTTTCCTTAAGCTTGGATGTCAGGAAGGGTAGTAATATTAATTGTTAGTTCATATTTCTCTTTGTTTCTGAAGGAAATGTCATTGTCCTGACTGGAGGGAGCATTGTATTGATAAGCCACACAGGTACATACTAATTTAGAAAGATTCAGCAGAAAAAATTCATAAAAGGCTTATGCAGCCTCAGTCATTTTGTAGAAATAAAAAAAGTCAGAATAAGGAATGTTTGGTCAGGATAATCACAATTTACCTACTTGTGCAGGCCCATTGTTAATATATCCTTTAGTTAAAATGAACACCTACTAGTTTTCGTCTTATTTTTCTCGCATGACAATGGCCCATGAATGAGGAAAGTTGTGTAGAGTCCTTTCTCCTGTCAACCTACTGCTAACTGTTTTCCCTTGTTTCCTGCATTTTTCTTGCTCCTGGCAGTTCAGCCAGGCTTGTTACTTCTGCTCTTTTTCCACTGTCTTATCTGGTTGCCAGCAGGAAGAGAGAGCGTAGGAGAAATGGCATGAATGCTGTTACTGTCGTCTCTGGCTTCAGCACGACCCCTGGATGTGATCACAGGGAAAGTTCCACTAACCATCAGGCACTGTGTCCATAGGGTTATTTATGATCCCAGTGTCTGTACAGTTACTTCTGGTGAAAGCTTCATGGAACCAGTTGAAGAACTTCTCTATTAAAATGATAAAGATTTTACTACTTGGGTAAACCAGAGTATTTTTTTCATACTAAATCTTTCTAATATTAAGCCTGTATAACGTTGTTTCATGTAAATCTGATGCCAAATGGGTCAGATTTTGCAAAATGAGTGATTCTGGTACCTTGCATTTCTCCTTCTTCCGTTTCTTGCCTTACATGGGAAAGGTCAGTAACAGTCAGTTCTACAAAGAACAGCAGTCATTTGTATTTTAATAGTGTCTGCATCAGTCCCTAGGTATGCTGATTATGTTAGCAGGAGAACTGATAAAAGAAGTAATAGAGCTGCATGGCCAGCAGGTCAAGAGAGGTTACCTCCTCTGCTCAACTCTGCTCTTGTGAGATGCCACTTGGAGCACCGTGTCCAGCTCTGAGGTCCCCAGGACCTGTTGGAGTGAGTCCAGAGGACTGTCACAAAAATGGCCACAGGCTTGAAATACTTTTCCTATGAAGAAATGCTAAAAGGTTGGGATTGTTCAGTCCAGAGTAGAGAAGGCTCTGGGGAGACCTTGTTGCAGCATTTCAATAATTAAAGGGGGTTCTCTAAAAAAAAAGATAGAGGCTTTTTACCAAGGCCAGTTATGGCAAGGCAGGAGGCATTGACTTTAAACAGGAAGAAGTAGATGTGGATTGGACATAAGAAAGAAACACTTTATGATGAGGGTGGCGAGGCTCTGAATCAGGTTCTCCAAAGTTGTGGATTCCCCATGATTGGAAGTGTTCGAGCTCGGGTTGGACAGGACTTTGAGCAGCCTGGTCTACTGAAAGATGTCCCTGCCCACGACAGAAGGGTTGGATGTTTTGATCTTTAAAGATTTTTTCCCAGTGCAAACCCCTCTGTGATTCAAGCTCAGGTAATACTGGATTTCTTTAAAATCTTTATTCTCTTTCTGTTTTCTTTGGCTTGGTACTCATCATGAAGCCAGCAATCATTATACAGCAAGGTTGTGTTTCATTGTAATTACACTGGTGTCAAGAATAATCTTCCTAAATACAGACTGTATATGATATGCTATAATTAAATTTTGTTATCCATGGCCTTTATGTAAATTGTTAAACTGTTCTTATACAGTGGAAAAAAACAGCCGGATATTTCAGCAGAGGTGTTCTGGCAAAAGTTGAATATACTTCTTCAAGTTATGTGTTTGTTGAAATAATTTTAGATTAGATCCAATATATCTTCCACCATTTCCCTGCCAAAGTCAGAATTTTGCCAGTGGGGATATTAAACATTTTATCAGAAGTTCAGCAGTTGCAATTCTCCTAATTTTCTGATGTACATAAGACGCAAATGATGATCCTTGTCACTGCAGTTACCTGAATGGCTCATTCTTAGTTAGCAAAGATGACTCTTGAGATTGTGGGGAGTCAGCACCATGATAAGCAGGGTGCTTGGACTAAAAAAGAGTTAAATAGTCCCTGAAGTTGTCTCTCAGAAATGCTGTAAAAATGCTTCTTAAATACTATGTAAAAAACATACTTTGTTAGAGGAATCCATCTCATTTTAGATACACAACGATCTCCCAGATTCTGTGTTTGGACCTTAAATGAATGTGTTGCTTTGAAGGAGTGCTGACTAGTTAAATTACCTCTTTGTTAAAAGGAAATTGATTTGTTCATTCATCTGAAAAAAAATCAAGATCTCTTTGAAAGATCAGCAGGGTCACATTGTCTTTTAGCTTTACACGGAACAAAACCAGCATGTAAGAATGCCTGCAGGAAACAATAAAAGTATGTGCGTGTTTCTTTCCAGTCCAGTACGTTTATGAACAATGGTTGTCAACTGTCTCAGACAGTTGAATGTGCTTTCTTCACCTCCCACTTGAAAACATGGAAACAGATAGTCCTTTTGTGTAATCAGAGTATATTTTACAAAATTTCATCCATAGATATGTATGCTATTAATATACTGCACTATGTGGAGATTTAGTTTAGTCTTCAAAGTGTAGCTTGCTTAAGTGTAAGTAGGGAGTTCTGAAAAAAGTGCATATTCCTTGAAATAGTGTGCACTGTTCTTTTCAGTGCTTAAAGTTATTTGGGTAATAATACAGAACTTACAGTGTTGGTTATTTTACTCAGAGCACGCAACCTGTGGAACTATCACCAGTCTACAGATAGAGCACTGTCCTCTCAGTAGTATTATGAGCCAAGAGTCAGTGGTAGTATACTGTGATTGTTGCTTTCCTCTGACATTCTCAAATACAGTATATTTTGTGAGATTGGATATGGAAAAATCTAGATTTATTTTTTTCCTCACCTTTTTTACTCTATTTGGAATACATTGCTGATTATAAAACCAGTAGATTTTATGCTGAAATGTATTGACTTCAGATATTCATTATTTCCAATTGAGACTGTATGCTTTTAGACAGGAATGATGCTTACTGTGTGCTGTCTTATTGCAGGTGCCTGATCTTGTGTAGCTATCCTTACATTGAAGATTTACCTTATAGGCCTCTTTCACATCTGCAAGATCTAGTAATAACTGATACTCTTGCATGTGAAAAAGCTTCCTCAAACTGAGAAACTTCTGCTTCAGGAAGATGCTAAGGTTTCTAAATGTATAAGGGATTTTCAGATTTTACTGTAGAGTGTCCTCGTGAGCATCCCTGTGTTGCCATCCTGTTTAGTTTCACTTTCTGTGGATGTGCCTTGGCAGACAGTAAGTTTTGGTTTCAATTCTATCAGTTTTAACACCACTGAAAATAAAGTTGGCAATAAAGCTTTTGGCTGGCCAGATTCTACCAGAGCTTCTCCTGAAGGTTGGATGTGGGCCCTCATGCAGTTTCAAACTTGTTTACTTGTGCTAAGCTGAGCAAACATACTTGAAAAATACGTCCTGGACTCAGTCAAGGCCAGCATCCAGGCACATTGCACCCTAGAGAGATTGGTCAGTCAAGTTCCCCATGAGGTTTTCTATAGTTCTTTATGTTGCCATCTTCATTCCTCCTTTCATACAGTGCTCTGTACCAGTACTGGTTGTCTTTACTTTCACGTTTTCTAGGCAGATCAATCTGACAGAAATACAGAAATTTCTTCAGACTTTTTGTGAGTCCCATCTGTCCCTTACTCTCTGAACTGTTGCCTTGTAACTCCTGGTGGTGGTTTCTCTGTAGATTTTTGTCTATTGAATCTGATTTCAGAGAGGAACACGCATTTGTCTTAAGCAACAACCCAGCTCAGTTCAGTTAATCTCACAGCTAAGCGAAGTGTGTTTCGGTGATTTTTGCAGAGAGGCTCCCATCCTCTGAGCAGGATGTGTGTGTGAGGGCAGGGAGAAACCAGAGAAGCAACACAGTGACTGAAGTGTGTTCAGCTGCCAGCATGGGAGGTGTTGCACTGGTTAAGAACATTACCAGTCTCTGGTTCATATTCTTTAGTTTATCGGTGATGCTCAGTGTCCTGTGAG
The DNA here is from genome assembly GCA_013400315.1 of Bombycilla garrulus. Taxonomy (NCBI): domain Eukaryota; kingdom Metazoa; phylum Chordata; class Aves; order Passeriformes; family Bombycillidae; genus Bombycilla; species Bombycilla garrulus. The sequence continues at coordinate 155,431 of VXBU01008178.1, forward strand.
TCATCAGCTGCTGCTACCTCTTTATACAGGTGACACTTGTTCACTTCTTTGTGATGAAAAGATGATGCTTTCAGCATTGGCCTGTGACACAGAAATCACTTTTATAGATCCTTTAAAAATTGACAATGTTTTTAGGCACTGTACCCAAAGTGTACTGTTCCTTTAGTCAGTGGAACAGTCTATAGTATGCTTTTTATACTAAAACAAACAGTGTGCCTGGGATTAAAATGCCAGAACTACGTCTGTCTGTAGCTTGACTTAATCTAATAATGTCAAACATTTCTTTTTGTGCTTCTTCCCATTCTGACCTAGACAGAGAAGGTCTTAGGGTGCTAGCATTGGTAGACTAGGTGCAAATCTTTTAGATTTTAGATTTGGATAGTCTACATAACCTGCGGATTGAAGAGCTAGACTTAAAAATTTTTGCTGTATTTTATGCCTGGAATTTAAAAATACCATTAAGAAGAATCTTTACCTGGAGGGTAGTTGGGCACTGGAACAAACTCCCCAGGGCAGTGGTCATGGCACCAAGCCTGACAGAGTTTAAGAAAATTTCGGGCAACACTCTAAGGTACATGGTGTGATTCTTGAGGCTGTCCTGTGCAGGACTGGGAGTTGGACTTCAATGATCCTTGTGAGTCCCTTCCACCTCAGGATGTTCCACAGTTCTGTGATTTCTCTTATATCACTAACTAAAGTACAGGAAATTAAATTGCTAAGATTATTAAGGTCTTGACAGACAGTTGCATTGGGAACAACTCTAAAGTGTTATCTGAATTTCACAAAACTTAAAGGATTTTGTTGTTATTTTTTAAAAAAAAATTTCTACAGACATGAAACCCTGGAATTAACTTTGAAATGAATTTGCAATTACAGTTGAGACTAATGGATATTCCAGAGCATAATTATAAAATGATGATTCTTTTGTTCCATCCTACTGAATTGCTATTCACTAAAGGGAAAAAAAAAAAAAAAAAAAAAAAAAAAAAAAA